>RJWJ010006394.1:0-62715 GCA_004363605.1 Indri indri | reverse complement strand
AGATACAAAATTTAGAACAAATATTTTATTCCTGGATTTGCTACCAAAGCAAACAGCAGAACCTACAGATTAGAGAAATTGAGTATGTTTCCTAAAACAGCTCTTCAGCTTAAACAAAGAACAAAACCCTTAATTTACCATTCTTTCAAAGTAGACACACACACACACACACACACACACACACACACACACACACGCAAGAAAATTCCCCCTCTCCCAAAGGTATAACTCAACATCATCCGTGTCAATTTTGTCAGCTAGCTATTTACAAAAACACAGAGTTCACCAATACTACTGTAATAGAAAGCTATACATTCCATTTTCTGTTGTTTGTTTAACATAACAGTGGTTAGTTGGAAAATATTTCAATAGCACATTCAGAAAACTTAAAACTGACTGAGAATCAGCCACAAATAATTTAAGAGCACAATTCTTAAATACATACACTTGAATACTAATATCTGCAATCTACTTTGAAATGCATCAAAATATAAGATGGATTAATGAATTGAATAATGGATAAATGGCTAGATATGTGATTAGCATCATGTTAGTGGCAGAAATAAGATAATGGGTATATGAGTAGTTACTATGAAATTCTCCCAACTTTCCTGGATGTTTGAGAATTTTCATTAAACAAGAAAAAAATCTAGAACAATAACAACCGCCCCCCAGCTCCTTTTATAAAATAAATAAATAAATAAAAAATTTATCTCCAAATCTCCCAAATTAGGTTTAGTGAAAAAAAAGAATGAAATAAGAAATAGTAGAGAATAAAAACTCTGAGAACACAACAAAATCTAGGGGATGTGCCCAAAGCTGTACTGAGAAAAATGTTTATAGCATCATTGATGTTTTCAAGTAAACTGGAAAAATAAACAATTAGTCAACAAACTAGTAGAGAAAAATAGTAAAGATGTTAAAAGAAATTCAAAACATAAAACAAAAAGGATTAATTAAAAAGTTCATATTTTAATAAAGTACTATAAACCCCTGGCACGTTTTGCTTTTTTTCTTATAAATATTTAGCTTTGCAATAAAAGGATATAACCGTGTGACAAACCATGATTTTTTGATGTATAAAATAACACCTACAATCTTTGTGCTCCTAAATTTGAGAATCTCAATTAAGTGAATATCTTATAGGATAACGAATGTGACATAACTGACTCAAAAGGAGCTAAGAACCAAAAACATTATTAAAAGGTAATAAGACCCAAAACCTGCTCCAGAGTCCCCTTATCTTCTTTCAGATCATAAATAAATCAATAAGCTCAGTGCAATCTCAATCAAAACCCCAAAAGGATTTTTTCAAATGACCTTAACAAAATAACTCTAAAGCACATCTGGAAAATAAGCATACAAGAATAACTAGGTAAAGTCTGTAAAATCAATGTAGAGAAACACCCCATCCATTTATAAACAGATATTGTAAACCTATGTTATAAAAACATGGTAATAATTTAGCAGAGCTAAAAAACACAGGTAAATGGAATAAAATTAAAAATCCAGAAATAAATCTATTAAAGATCACATTTCAAATAGTGACAGAAAATGAAGAGTTATGCAATGAATGATACTGACACAATAAGCCAGATATGCCAAAATGCATTTTAGATAAACTTTTACATGTAAAAATTCAAATTATAAATGTAAGATAAAAAATATAGGCATGCATTTAATAAAATTTTGTGCAGTGGGATTACTTTAGAAGGAAATGAGAAATTTGGCTACATACATGTTAAAATCTTTGTTGGGTAAAAACAAAAAATTTAAAAGGCAAATGACAACCTGGTGAAAAAATTTTACATCTATCACAAAGAAGTTGTTACAAGTGAGGGCACAGAGTAGTGCAATAGAAGCTGGTGGGCACAGAAGCTGTTACAAGTGATTATAATGAACATTCCTTTAGAAAAAATGAACAAGGGAGTACACACCGGTAATTCAGATTAGAAACACAAGGGCCAACAGGCATATTTTTAAAAAATGTTCTTAAGTGTTACTGATAAGAGAAATTTAAATAAGGTTCTTTGTTTATCAAGTTGGCAAAAATTTTTAAAAGATGTAATAATATTCATTTTTCAGCACTGATGAAGGGTTGAAGAAACACACAATTTCATATACCAGTGAAAGAAGAAGTGTATATTTGGTATAGATTGTGGGGGGGATTATTTCATTAAAAAATCAGAAGAGGCTTTAGAATTCTGCATTGTATCTTTGACACAACTCTTTTCTTGATACCAAAGAAAAACACTGATTTGCACAGAAATTCAGAATTAGAAATGTCCACTGTGGTATTGTTTACAATTTTTAAAATACCCTTAATTCCATAAATTGTTTGTAAGTAAATTACAAGTTTGATAAGATGGATTCCTATATATAATTCCTATATTCCTATAAGATGTACCTATACCACCATTAAAAATTAGAGTCAGAAAGTTAAGCTTCATGATAAAATGTTACCTAGTTAAACCAGAATAGATCAGAGTACGTAGCAATGATGTTACCGGCTAGAGAGATTACGAGACTGTGTTCTTCTTGACTCAGTGGTATTTTCTAAATTTTCTACAATGTACAAGGACTAGTTTTGTAATAAAAAAAATTAAACAGTATTAAAAAATAAAGTGGCCTTCGATATGCAATGCATTATTTACCCAATGAGAAGTATTTATTGAGCAACAATGGCAAATAATATTTACCTCAAGATACCTATATATTTTGAAGTTATAGTCCTATTGCCTCAAAAAGCTCATCACAGAAAGTCCTCTATTTGCAATGTTCCTTTTTCACCAAAATAAGTATTTTATACTTTACCCCTATATCATCAAGTAGGCTCATTTCCCCTATCCTCCTGTTTCCTTAAATCAGTTTTTAGCTGGCCTCCTGGAGTTCAAAACCCCTAACCAGCCCCCAAGGTTTGAATTTGCACTTTTTCTATTCCATGTATTGTAATATGTGACCAATCTTCATCCAGCAGATACATTCCAGAAAAAAAAGGTACTTAAAAGAGGAGAGTGTTCTTTGCTGGTCTGGGAAAGAAGTGGGCCTATTTACTTGCTTACTTCTTCTACCTAAACTCTCATTATTTAGATCTCTGCTTAGAATTAAAGAATGAATTCAGGATTAGAAAAAGCTATAATCTCAAATTCTGGTTATTCTTTTCCTCTTCCTAGCATCGAACCCTTTTCTCCACCCTGAAGAATATTATAAAATGATGTGTAAAACTACCTAGGGGGATGGGCTGTACAGGAAGCAAAAAACTATTCCTACAGAGTCAGAAAAAAAAATATTTTGCCATCCCAGCAATTTATTTCTTCAAATATAGAACTACAGAGTTGTTACCACTCTTGGGGCAACAAGGGAAGGAGATCCCTACCTGGAATTATATCTTTCATTTGTTTTTTACATCTACCTTATTTGGTTATCACAATATACCTCTTAGGTAGCTGGACTATCACTAGCTTCCTGATAACAAATTCTTCTTACTGAACAGCATTGCCTTTCCTGTTCAAACCTTAGCAGCAACAGTAGCAGCAGCAGCAGCCATACTCATCCACCTAGGAAACAGCAGTGGCCTATTTATGAGTTGAATTTTGTTCAGGGTTTTAGATTTAGTAGTTTCTGGGGAAGAATAATTGTGAACACTCCTGTTGATAAACAAGTATGAAGAGAGGGCTAACGAAAGTGTTTTCTCAGAGAATTGTTTACAAGCAAAGAGGAGATTACCTGATTTCTTAAGAAGTATTTAGGTGATTAAAAGTGATATAGATGATTGATTACTCATCTCTAAAAATACTTCGTTTACTTGACTCTGGGACAATGAACTCTTCTAGTTTCCTCACAACTCAATGGCTACTTCTTTTCAATCTTCTTTATGGTTTCTTCTCTTTTGCTAAGTTTTCAATGTTGGAGAGTATCAGGTCTCAATCCTTGGACCTCTTCTTAATTTAACGTGCTACCCAAGTAATCTCTTCCAGTCTACTGATAATGCTTGGACTTCAGCTAACTCTGGTCCAAACCTCTCCTTTGAATTCGGATTTATATATCCAACTGCCTACTTGATATGTCCACTTGGATGTTTAATAGACATTTCAAACTTAACATGTCCAAAATGCTTGATTTTTTAAAACCAGAATCTGATAACTTTCACTATCACCACCACTGTGACTCTTCTAGTCTAAACCACTAACATCTTAGTGTAGATTACTCCAATCATTTCTTAGCTCATCTCCCCATTCCCATTCTTGCTCCCTACTCCCCTCCAGTCTATTATCCACAAAATAGCCAGAGCCATTCTTTTAAAATATAACCCAATTCTTCTGTCACTCCCCTGCTCAAAATCCTCTAATGAACTCCCACAGCACTTAACTAAAATGAACCAATAAAATCTCTATCCAACTTCATTTCCTCCTATTCTTCCCTTTGCTCACTCATGGCCAGTACCAGTGGCCTCTTTGTTCTCCAAATTCACCCATCCCACTCCAGTCTCAGAACCACTGCACCTGAGTAGAATACTCTCCACCCACATACCTACATGGCTTGCTTCCTTATCTAATGCAATTCTCTGCTAAATGTCACCTTCTCAGAAGGAGGGATTCCCTAACCATGCTAAAATAGCAGCCCTCAAGGTGTAGAATCCTGTACAAAGAAGCTATTTTTTGTGTCAAAGAGGAGACACAAATATATATATTTGTATTTGCTTGAATTGAAACAAATTCACTGGAAGATAGATAAGAAATATAAAAATAGTATGTGTATTTTCTAATATTAATAGACCCCTGCAGCTTGAGTTGGATGGGCTGACAATACAGGAGGGTAAGAGCAGAGGGACTGGGCTGTGACTATGAAGATTAAAGAGAACAAAACAGAAAAGAGAGTAGGGCACAGTGTGCTGATTTAGAATGCAGAGACTGGAGGAGGAGTCTACAAACTGGGCCCAAGAACAAGAGAGAAAGGAAAGAACAACTCAGCAGATAAGGCAGGGGTTGAAAGGACTTTTCACATTATTTCTTTTTAAAATATTATTTGATTTTTGAACCATTTGAATATATTGACCACTTGAAAACAAAAAAAAATAGCAGTCCTCCATCATTCGTTATCCCTTTACTGTAATTAATTTTTCTTCATAGCACTTATCCTTACTTGACTTTGTATCATATAATTATATAATTATCCATATCCCCCACCAAACTGTAAGCTTCACCCAGTTCCCTTACTACTGGAAGATATAGTGGTTTTCTCCTTAATTAAAACCAAACCCATCCATCCAAATGGTTTTCATTATCTTTGTGTCACCTTTCCCCCAAGCATATTTATGTAACATTTATTCTATTTATAAATCTGCATAGCTTTGTCCTTGGCTATATCCAGTGCATGGCCAGGGAGAAGATATGAGAGGTCTGGCTTGTTAAATTTATAAATGTCAAAAAGCCAGGAAGGAAAGCTAATCCCTTAGATGACAGAATCATGATTCAAGAAGATCTCAAGTTTTAACTATGGTCACATTCAAGGAGATGAAATTTAATAGGCAGCAAAGGTAAAATATTGCTTCAAAAACATCATCTACGTGTATATACAGAATGGGAGAGACCTAGCTAAATACAAAAATGTTGATTTATGTTGACTAAATCAGTGGTTTCTAGACAAATTTTTCAAAAAACAAAATGAGAACCAATATAAGGCTGTCAATTTTTTATTGGTTAATTAAGAACACTAAAACAAAACAAAAACCCTCCACCAATATCAAAAGAAACTTACAACCTACTGACGCTATCATTTCATAAAGGCCATTTTAATATTACAAAAGGAGAGGTACAGAATCTCAAAAAATAATACCTTGAATTACATAAATATAACCTGAAAAGCCAAATAATACGTTTCTCTCTCTTACTTTTGCTTAAAACTGGAAAAGAGATTACTGTTGTTAAAGAGTTGACACAATTTTAGACGGCAAACACAGTGTATGGCTTGAAATAAGGGATTGTTTCATCACACTCTGCATTCAGACCGTAACTATAGAATTAAATATGAAAACTAAATCAGAAAAAAATAGCACTGACAAAATTGACAGATTCTAGTTGACAGAGATGAGAACAGTAAAGGAAACCACATCATATGAAGTTATAAACATTGTAACATTTAATTTAGAAAAGAGAAAATCTAGCAGAGACCTAATATATTGAGAGAAACCTTACTGGATCTTACACCTGAAGACAAAACTGCAACAAATGGGGAGAAATTAGATAGTAAAGCAGAAACTAGCTCAATGTAAGTAAGATCTTTCTATTAAACTTTTAGAAAGCTAAATGGGCTTTCCTATGCCCATGAAAGAGTTTGTGGAGAAGCTAGATTCAATTATAACTCAGGGATATTAGTAGTGGGTGGCACATTGTATGAGCTGCCTTCTAAAGTTCCCTCCAAATCTAAAATTTTATGAATCAGAGTAAGGGAATAAATAGTACTCTTTTAACTTACTAAAAAAGATGAGTAGAAAGAAATTTGGGTTTAGTCGAAAAGACAAAGGTTCAGTTATAAGCTCTACTACTTAGTAATACGGGACACAGAGACAAAGTTATGCACTAAATCTGAGCCTCAAATTTTTTTCAACTTCAAATATGTAAAATAATACCTTAACTTAGAAGACTGTTGCATCAATTAAATACACACAAACACACAGAGCCTAGTACTAAGTAAGTGTTCAATACGTGGTAGATATTATTCATTTATTCAATAAATATCATGTCCCAAACGGTAATATTTTCTATATCATCTATTAATTATTGATATACTGAAATAATGAATCAGTCTCTGCTACATCTCATGTTTTTCAAACCTAAGTAATGCATGCTTGCGATTCTTTTCCACTTCTATGCTTTGTGCAATCCCTATTTGTTTATATGTAATTTTTATGAGATTTTCTTTAACCTTGCTTTTATTGGTTTCTTTTCCACCTTTATTTGACATAAAAGCTGGCTTTACCTGTAATACACATTGGCTATGTCATTCGCTTTGCTTAAAAAAATTTATACTGCTGCACAGTCATTTCAACTAAACTGGACAATATATCCAATTTAATTAACCACACTAGCAGACAGAGGTTTTTTATTCTCTTTATCCCTCACAGCTAACTCATTGCTGAACACATCCTTCAAGAAATCTCTGAATAAATAAATCAAAAAGCACTTCACCAAGGGTAGTTGATTAGAAATCTTGGTTATTAACAAAATTTTAATGAAGAGGTCTGAGATTTCTATTAAGAGTAAACCCAATTCTTATTGAAACAGATCAACATTAAATACTCCAGTCAATATTATCTATTCACCAAGTATTTTTCAGATGGCATGTAATTGCTCTTTTATTATACATCCAGGATAATTTCCAACTGTACAGATATTTTAGTTAGCAATTAAATACCATGCTGTTGGTTAGATACATAATAGACTATCACATTAACACCCAAGTGTTTAAGACAGAGAAGAAAAAAAATCACCACATTTTAATTATAATAGTAACAAGTATTTTTCAGGGATGGAATTTTTTTGAGTAAAAATCATGTTGACAAGAAGCTTAAACATATACAGTATTTAGTACTAGATGAGCATTATCTGATTACTATCAGATAGAACAATAAAACTAGTTCTTTTTTTTTCCCAGTAGATAAAAGGGAGCAGGAAACTGATAGTTGGAACAAATAACACAAATCACTAAGCACAGAATTTTAAAAAGCACTATAATATGCAGAATGTATGTTAATGTTTTAGGTGTAAAGTTCCCTATGCTAATGCTAAAATAGGAAACATGTAGATTATTTCCATACAAAATAATTTAGTACACAATGAAATTTACCAGTAAAATACATTTAAATATGACTATATATAATTCCACACACTGAACTTAATTACAGATCATTTTTTAAGTTGAAATTTAAGGGAAATGGTAAGTTCTAGAGAAAATGTCTATTAAAATGTGATGTAAAATTAAAGGATTAAAATTATAAGGTAACAAAAAAGCACTTTGTAAAATCAACCCAATAAGAAGCATTACATTAATATTTCTCAAAAGGTAAATTATATTTTAAGTTGAAAATAATAAAATTCATTATCATAGCAAAGTAAACTTCACAGGTTTTTGTTATGTGGAAATTTTATTTTTAACACAGCTTATAGAGTTGATCATATTTTTATAAAATACTACTGAATTTCAAGAAATAATATTAAAATATGGTTACCATTATGTAGTAGGGAAAACATTTCAACAGTTTGTTCTTATGAAAGGCACATGTTAAGGCATCTTTCCTTATGTAGTAAGATACTTTATAAAACTAAAGCTCCATTTCAGTAGAAATATTACTTTTACATCACAAAAACAAGGACTAGATTAATACAATTGTGAGAATCAAGTTCACTGACAGAGAAAATTCAAAGAGCACGTAGAGAAGCTTTCCATAAATTTTCACAGGGTAGAAGGACTAGGGGACACAGGAAAGACTGCTCTTCAGAATGGACCTAGTTTTATTTGGCTATGCCCCCCATTAGCAGTTTGCCTTGGGCAGACAAGTCAGTTAACTTTCCGAGTTGTAGTGTCTTCCTGCGTCTCTATCAGTGCACTTAGACTTTTCCATTTTCTACACTATCTATGAAGTTAGGAAGAGCTAACAGCATCACTGGTTTTACTTTTTTAAAAATAATGGCAGAAAAATACAAAATGGTTTTTAACTTGCTATTCATCAATGTACTATTTCCACAGCCTAATTCTCAAGTCTTTGAAGCACACCCAGTTAGGGCTGTACCATGTAAAGATTTAGATACTGCAATCATAATGTAACTCTGTCTTCTCACATTATTCGTCCCCCTGCTCCTCCCCATCCTGCTTCATTCTCTCTTCTGCTTGTTTTAAGCAGACGCACCAACAAACGGTTTTAAGCATTGTTAAGTTTAAGGATCAATCATTTTAAAAGATGCATTTTCAATCAAATGCATCATCTGCTTCAAATTCCTCCCAAATGGCTGAATTTTCATTAAAAGAACAAAAATGAGTAAACAACTTCAAAAAAAAAAAAAAGAAAGAAAGAAATATACCAGGCCTATTATTAATATTTCTGCTTTGTTTAGATGGCTTAAAAAAATAAAACAGAAAGATGCATCCTAATCTATTCCCTTAGGAACACGAATGCATTACCCACCCAATGAAAAAAACAATTCTGCTGGTTCATTTCCCTGCTACACAACAGCTTCGTTGTCAGGCCCTTCCTAACCCAGCCTTCATCGTCACCAAATAATTTCATATTGACCACCTTGGCAGTGCTTGGACTTCAGCAGGCATGGTCCCTGTCTTCCCTACATTCTTCAAAAAAAAAAATAGGTAAAACTCTGTTAAACACCACAAAACGGGGATTATGTGACTTAGGATACAAATCCCACCTCTTCCCGCCCTGTGTTAGGCAGTTGCTAATGTTTTTTTTTCCCCTTCCATAAAATGGAAGGGAACCATACCAAAACCCGACATTTGAATCTTAGGACAATGAAGCCGACAGGAAGCCACTCTCCTCTCCCGGGTTTACTACGGAGCCAGAGCCTGCGCGGGGTGCAGTCGCCTGGCAGGGTGCGTGACACCACGTCTTCCACGCCCTCCCAACGCGTCCAAAAGGCTCCTCGCCTGACCTCCCCCAACGGCCCCACACCCCAAAACCAACCACACAAAAGGGATCAGCCCTAGTTGGTAGCTGCTCCAATCGGGGAAAAATCCCTTCCCCAGCGGCAGCGCAGCCATTCCCTCCAATGCTCCGCCCGCACCCCTCAAACTGCCACAGCGGAGAGGGGAGGGCTGCACAAAGCCAGGAGGGAACTGAAAATGATTCAATACACTGAGGGGAAGCGGAGGCGGCGGCAATGGCCCGGGAAGGCCCGGGGGCCGCAGGACTGGAGGGCCGGGGGGGCGGCGGGTGGGGGATGGGAGGGGAGGGCCCGCCCCGCCGAGCCCCGTCCCGGGCGGAGAAGGGGGTGGCGGCGCCGCGCGGAGCATCCGGGAAGCGCCCCCTTCGCTGCCCAGCCCCGCACCCCCGCCCCGCTACGGGCCGCGCCTCGAGTCTCCGCTACAAACCTGAGGAGGAGGAGGAGGAGGAGGAGAAAGATGAGGAAAGGCGGCGGCGGCATCGGCAGAGCATACCGCGACCAGCTGAGCGCATCACTTACCCCTCACCGTGGAGAGAGGGACCGGACGGAGGAGGCGGGGCGCGTCGCGTCCCGTGAGTCTCTCGCACGCCGTGCTTCCCCCACCCCGTTGTGGTTGTCGCCGCTGTTGTCGGCGCTGCCGCTGCGGTCGAGCTCCGGGGCCCTCGACTCCGCTGGGCAATAACGTTATTCCACACACGCCCCACACATAGCGGTAACGGCAAAGAGCGGCTGCCTAGTGCGCAGGCGCCTTGGCAAAGGGCGAGGAGCCGGGGCCCTCTCTCCTCCACCCGCCCAGGCTCAACAATCTCTTACTGCGCAGGCGCCAATCACAGACAATGAAAAGGGGTTGTGCGAAGGGTCTCTCCCACACGCTCTGCCAGCTGCCCACTGCGCAGGCGTGCCTCCAAAGACCAGTTCGAACAATGAAGAGGACCCTGGCATTAGCCGGGAACGCAGCCAGCAAGGACTACAGCTCCCAGCGGGCAGTGCGCCAACTCCAAGTGGAAGTGGCGCTGGTGGGCATGCTAGGAGTTGTACAGGGGGCCGCCTTGACAATCTAGGCTTTTAGGAAGATTTAGAACTTCTTTTTCTTGAGGATTTATTTGACCTTTTTGACGACCGTAGCAACTGAAACAACATTCAGAGTTTTATCATTTGCGTCCCTGAGTAGCCGCAAGAGTCAACTACATATTCGCAAATTTCCAAGCATCAAGGCCTTCAGTGAGCCCTTTCTGTCAGCTGGGTGGTCCAGGCAGCAGAAGGATGGGATGAAGGCGGGACTAAGCGAGGCGGGGCTGGATGAAAAGGGCGGAGCCTCCAGGCCTGTCTCTTGGCAACCGGCTCTGGCAGCCAAACCGCCAACCTAGCGCCGGGAGCGTGGTTACTTTTGGGAGTTGTAGTGTAGCTGGAACGCTCTTAGGGTTCTCGAGCTGGCAGGCCCTGAACCTACGGACTACAACTCCCGACGTCCACCAGGAGGGCCAGTGTGTGGGAAGAGCACCCCTCCCCAGCTCCGTCCGGGGTTCCATGCTCCCCAGTGACAGCGGCGGCAGGAAGCAGGCGGAAGTTCCCCCTGCCTTAGGCCTGTTGTTCTTGGAGGGGAGGACGCTGGACATTTCCTCACGTAACTCCCATCTCTGGGCCCAGCGTCTGTGCATGGCGAATTCCCCAGGGAACTGTACCCTGGAGGAGATTCTGGGGCAATATCAACGGAGTCTCCGGGGTGAGTTGCTCCGAATCTCTGCGCCTTAGCCCCTAGGTACCCAGGGCCCAGTGGGCGGGATCCGACCAGGTGCGTTTCCTAACACCTCGGTTTGGCCCCAGCCAGGCTGCAGAGGAAGAAGATGGATGTTGCTGTGATCTTTGAGGAGAATGAAATAGTTTGATTTTGTTTTTAAGGTTAAGCAGCGTTGTTTCTTTAGATTCCCGTAGTTACCTGAACCAACTCCCTGATCTTAAGTTGGGCATCTTTCTCAACCAGCGCCAGCAGAAACTCTTGGATGGCTCTATGCCACTTTTGCCCAGTTCTCATACTTTGCTGCTTAACCCAATAAATGCCTAATTCACGCTTTTTATACATTCAAATTATAGTGTAGTAGATTGAATGTGATCTTTAGGACCAGGAAAAAAAAAAAACACTAGTAATTATTTTAATCACAACGGCTTCTATTTATTGGTCTAGGCTGTTTACTTATATACAGTAAATCATTTAAAACTTACAACAATCTTATGAATGTGCCTGTTTCACACATGGGGAAATCAAAGCTCAGAGAGGTTAAATTTCAGGCTATAGCCCACACAGCTAGTTAGTGTCAGAGCCAGGTATATCAGGCCTGTCTGCCTTCAACGCCTGTTTTTCTTTATTAATCAAGTCATAATTACTACTATTGAAACCTTATTTAGTTAATTCAAATTTTGTTAGTACAATACCCTAAGAGTGATTATCTGTAGATGTGATGTTGGCACTTATAGATGGCTGCGTCATCTTCTACAACATATATAACCTCTAGAAACTTTAGTTCTATTATAGTGGAAATTATGGAATGTCTAAGAGTTATTCTGAGGAGTAAATGAAATAATCCTCATAAAGCAGTGATTTTCAGACTTTTAAAATTGATATCTATAATAAATACATTTATATGGGACATATATGTACAAATAAACTAAAAGAAAAGTTTCACTGAAGATTTTTTAGTCTACTAAATGTGATACATTCTGTTTTCTATTCTGTTGCATTTTCATAACCCTCTAGGTCATGACCGTTTGAAACATTTAAAACAGTAATTTATGCTGCAAATATTAATTCAGTTCCTAGTATTAGTTAAGCATACTAGTTGCTGGGGATGCAATAAAGAACAAGATAAATTTCCTGTCCCCACGGAGCCTCTGGATTAGTGGTGGAGAAAGACAATAGACAAAATAATTGCAGATTAGTATGATAGAAAATAAGGGTAAAGATCAGTGCTTGGCACGTAAGCACTCATTAAATGTTAGCTGCTATTTATTCTTGTTACTTTCAGCAAAGTGAAGGTTTTTCAGAATTAGAAAATTTATCTTCGTAAGGGTTATTATTTATTGTCTACATCTGCCAATAGTGTTACAAACTGTCAACATTCTCAGTATTCAGACTGCAGGAATAAATGAATTGGTCTTAACAATCAGCCTACTCATGATGTTTCAAGACCTGTTAGATACAGAAATAGCCACTTCTAACTTTTCATTTGGAAGCAAGAAAAATACTGTGCGTAACGATTTAAGTGATTCCGTTTAATTTTTGAGATCGGCAAACATTTTTTGTTTATATTACAAGTGTATCTTAAAGTTTCTCTTTCTTTGATCTTATTTTGAGCCTTTATGTAAGGGCCAGAAGCTATTTAATATTAGGCACTTTGATTCAGTAAAGGGGTTAATTTCAAACTAATGTATAATATGTTTAATAACAATAGTACTGCTTTCAGTAATTACAGAATGAAGAGTTTTCATTCAAAGGTAATATATCTTATTTTTTTTATTTTTATAGTTTTTTTAGAGACAAGGTCTTGCTTTGCTGCCCAGGCTGGAGAACAGTGGTGTGATCATAGCTCACTACAGCCTTGAACTCCTGGGCTCAAGTGATCCTCCTGCTTCAGCTTCCTGAGTAGCTGGGATTATAGGCACAAGCTACCATGTCCAGCCAAAGATAATACATTTTTAAATTAATTTAAAATAAAATTTAAGTTTAGTGTGATAACAATATAAGATGGTAGAATCATTTCTCTAAGACCAAACATAGGGATAGAAAAAAATTAAACATTTTTTAAAAAAATTTTTAATTGTAATTTCAACAATGAATCAAGAAATGGAGCCTGAAATTTTTCTTGGATTTTCAGGACATATTGTCTATTTAGTAGCATTTTTATGTTTATATATTAGTTTATCTAACAGCTTCTGGAAGGAAACAAAACAGAATTAACCCTGAATTTAAGTATAATCAGAAATTCTTAACTTCACAAATATAAATTACCACTTTTAAATAGGATAATACCCTTTAAAGTAAAATTTTGTTTCTAAATAAATGAAGTATGGTGGAGTTATTTTATATGTGGATCTTCTTTATTTTGAGTGTTTGTGCCTAAAAATTTAAGAATTATGTTACTAGACAGTCAGATAAAAGGCAATTTAAAATTCTTTGTCTTATTTTGTTTTGGTTTTGTTGGTTTGTTTGGTTTTGTCTATCCACCATTACTTCCCCAAAATATCTTGCCTAGTTCATGCTTAATGAAATGCTAATAAACAGTCTTGGTCTTTCTTCACCACTTATTTCTCTAGTTTTAAAATAATTACACATGTAATCATTACTGATATCCCTTTATTTATATTCAACCAGGAAGTAGCCATTTAAAAATGCAAAATGCTTTCACAATTTTGCGTGATAGTGCCTTCATTTTTCAAATATCTTTTCTTTATTTCTTTACTTTAAATATAAGTTTGGTACTGTTATAGTACATTAAGAATTTGAAGTTCCGATGTGAAAACTGACTCAAAGTTTACTTGCTTGCTTTTAAAACTTGAGTGGAATCCTTGCCTCTGATAATCCTGCAGCAGCCATGGAAATAGGAAGCCCATTGGCCCATTCACCTTTCATCCTTTCCCTTGCACTTTTCAGTTGTATTTATTGTTTGACTTCTCTACAAATATCTCTTGCTTTGGGTTGCCTGTTCTCCCTTTGCAAGAAAGTAAAAAGGTTTAATGACTTTCCTTCAAAACAAGAGTTCTACAGAAAAACTAGAAGACTTTCTTGCCCCACAGATCTGTAATATTATTCCTACACAGTAGATGGTCTGAAAGTTTACAGTGTAGTAAAAAATGGGCATATCTTGGATGTGCTGGACGTCACAGAGTGTAATCTAGAGCTGGAAATAATTTGGGAGGTCTCCTGGCAGTATAGTTAGGTGTTCATTTACTCTATAGGTAGCTATAATTCAAGACTCACAAAACGGCTGAGAAATATTTGTAACTAGGGAAAATAACAAATGCCCCTCCTCTAATTTAAATTCAATGTATCATTGTATAAGACCATGAGGTATAAAATAAACTAGTTTGTAGCCAAAAAAGGATTAAAAAAGCTAGAATAAAAGACAATCCAGGCTCTGGTTTAAGTTCTGTCCACTTGATTGTAGGAATATGTTATTAGAAAGGATAGAAATGCAGTTTTCTAGCCTTAACAGAATCATGTCTCGTCTATTGCTGCAATATTGGGAATGGATATGGTTTTGTCAACAATGTCTATATACATGACTCACCTATTCACCTAGTTCCTAGCCACCTTTCATTGGATGGGCATAAAGAAAAATGAAACAAATTTGTATTATGACAGGAACACATAATTTCTTTTTTATATACATTTTATATGCTGGTTTTCTCCTTTTCTTGAAACATTTTGATGTTTCAGACTCTAGATGAATTTGTGGGGAACAGTGTGATAGAGTCAGGTGAGAATGTGGAACTAGGAGCCAGTTCACTGAACTTACTGTTGCTTTGTCGATAACCATCTGTGTGACCTTAGGCAAATTAATAAACTATTCTTGAATTCTGTTTCTCCATCCGTAAAATGAAACATTTGGACTAAATGAGAATTATTGCCTTTAGGAGCCAAACCGATGACAAAGCATGATAAAGTCAGAAGACACTAGGGAATGATGAGGCTTATGGCCAAACAGGGCAGTTTATGCTTTTTCTAAAACAGTTTAATTTCTTACTCTCTCCCTCTTCCTTCCCTTTTTTTCCCCTTCTTTTTCTCCCTCCGTCCCTCTCTTTCTGAGAAGAGAGCCTGGCAAAACACACCCAGAGCCTGATTCCTGCTTCAGATACCACCACTCACTGACCCCCTGGATCACTAATGTTCCTTCCATCAACATTGGTTGGATGACATGAATGATAAAGACTGTGTTAGACTGTGTTTCTGTATTATAGAAATGAGAATAAGGAGTCAAACTAGGTACGTAGAAAGTGAGAGGGTGATTATGGGAAGAAATTATATAATCTTGGGTATGGTCATTTTCTTCATAATTGATCTAGTTCAAGAAAACCAAAGATAATATTGATTCTGTGTTTTACTTGTATACAATTGGCACATCTCTTCAGATCCTACAAAGTGTTTTTCTCTTGCCAGGAAAGACTTCACATCTGTGAAAGGGCTGTGTTAATCCTACTAGCCAATAATTTGGTCAATGTATTAGCCAGCAGTGATATCATCTGGACCTTTGGCAGACTTAAGAGAACATGTGTGTAACTTAAATAAAAGTTTTATTTTTCTCAGATTTTCTCATAAAACTTGTATTTCTTCATCCTTTTTATTTCCTCAAATGTTTTCTGGATTTTTAAATATTCTTTGCCATATGTAGTATATATGCATATACACACAAACATCAGGAGATTTTTGCTAATAAAGTTTAAATTGTATCTATTCTTTTTTTGTTTTATTTACTCATATGGCTTTTCTTAGTAGTTTTAACTTTTATGCCTTTTTCTTTTACTAGAATAAAAAAGTACAATCTCAATTTTCCTTTCCTACAACCGATGAGATAAAAGAGACAAAAGACAGAATTTAGGAGCCAGAAAAGAATATTTTACAAGTAAATGGTCATACCAGGAATAATCTAGAACTAAAACTATGGTTCAGTATTAGGAAATTGTAGGGGAACTTTCACATGTTCTTGGCCACAGAAGGGCATGGATTAAGTTGTTCTCAAGCTATTAAGGCAATGAGAATAATTATGTTCTCTCTTGGGGTGTTTAAAGACTTAAGGTCCAATCACATCACCAGTTTGTGCTAAGGTTTTCACCTTTTTACTTGGTGATAACTCTTCTCAGAGTTCAAAGGTAGAGCAGGTAGCTTGAAATGCACTTGTGCACATGTTAAAGCAAGTTATGGTGGAACTTCATCAAAGCCCACTGGAATATTTGAAGGAATGGCCTTAGGGCAAATATTGCTTCATGTTTTAGGCCTTGAAACAAAATTAAGCTAAATATGAACTCCGAGCTCTTGCTTACAATGGATATAACACCTATTCCTGACACCTGGATCAGAAGTGTCCCATCACGTCAGTGAATGTCTTAGGTTGTGCCCACCCATCACCACTATTGTGACAGAACAGCTCACCATCATGCTCATTTTTCATCGAGAGGACACATTTACAGTGTAGTAATGTGATCAATGTGATAGGAAGTTGCTCCTCAAGACTGAACACTATCTATCTTGCTTTATTGATCTAAACCAGCAGTTCTCAGCCAGGGTGTTTTTTCTGCCAAGGAGATATTTGGAAATGTCTGGAGACATTTTTGATTGTCATAGTTGGGGGTAGAAGGGAGTGCTACTGGCATCTAGTAAGTGGAAGCCAGGGATGCTGCTAAACTTGCACAACACGGCCCCTTACAACAGAGAATTATCAGGTCCAAAATGTCAATATTGCTGAGGTTGAGAAACCATGACCTAGAAGTAGCAAGGCTTTGCTCATTGCCCTTGTTCTGCAAGAATCATACTTCAGAGTAATTACATTTAAGGATACACAGATTGTATTTGCTGATGATTCTACTTACGTTCTTCTGCTAGCCTGGCTAGGATTACTTCTTTATCAGTGGAAAGTGACAGGTGCATAAGTCTTCTCAGTGCCAAAGAAATACCAGATGTATTTCTCAGAATGTATATAGCCAATCTCCTGAATTTGCCGACACCCATACATCATTAATCATCTTCCAGACACTGCTTTCTTAAGATGTTTACATTCTTGATGGGATTATCTTTTACTCCTGGCGCCAACCACTTTAGCACGTTTTCCAGCTATTAGAATCTTAGGATAGTATTTTCTTTGAGATGTTTTTATTTCTGCATAGTACTTTTAATCTCTTTCAATATTGTAATTGCCATTTACAAAGCAGGCTTTGTCTCATTTTGGATTATGCTGTTTTTATCTTGGTTGTGCTACCTGTTAGTCCTCTAGTAAACAGTGACAGCGATCTTCTAAACTAGGCTGAGGCCCAGTCAAGTGTGGACAGACACATGTATCTCTTATCTCACTGTGGTTTCGTTTTTCTGCTTGTCTGCCTGGGTCTAAGCTTGTGTTGGGAGCTTGCAGTGCATATCTTGTCTCGGCCTAGGGAGGTATGGTTCATTTCATGTTTTCTCAGAGACAGCTGAGTGCTTCACAGGGAGTGGTCCCTCCTCCCTGTTACCAGGGCAATTCTCTTTCACATCTCCCAGGACAGATGGAGAATGTAGAAATTAATAATTCACAGTCTGTTTATAAGTGGTGATCCTTCCTAAACTGAGACATACTTGCATTTTGTTCAAAACATGTTGACATCTTAATGAAGAGAGGCCCAGTGGTGAGCTAGGAGTTAGAACCTAGGGAGTAGAGAAACTGGACTAAGAAAATGAACAAGACAGACTTAAATTTGTCAGCAGTCATCAGCTCAAAAACCTTTTAAGTGCTCATTGTACTGAATGATGTTTGCTTAGTGGACTAGCAGAGATATTATTTACTTGCATTTATGTTCATGTGATCTGTAGGACTCAGAGGTCCTATTTGTGTTTGTATTCATAATTATTATTCACTTCGTGGTTGGTGCTGGAGAAAAGACATCAGGATGCATTGTGAAATACCCTTACTGTCCTCTCAGGAGAGAAGAGGCAATTAGTGTTCTTTCTGTCTCTGGGTTAGAGACAGATAAAGGTGTGCCCTATTAGCAACAGAATAGGAAATGATAACTGGAACTTCCTGTCTATCCTGATTTCTTTAAGTGTAAGGCGTAGATAACTGCATCTGGAGAGTAATGTTCTTAATAAGACTTATGGAGGCTTCAGTTGCAAAGGCTCCAGTTGAAGAGAGATGGGATTTCGTCTGGAATCATCTGAGTGGTGTTATTCCTCAAGATTAACCCTGTTTGTTACAGTGTATAATTATGTTGCTCTGTATATATTTGAAAAGCACTTAGCATGTTTTGAAATGTAGCATTGAAATGTCTTGAAAATATCACTTACCTTCTTAGTTTTAGTTTTAGAACATAGTCCTTGTGAATTCCTTCTCTTCCTTTCTGACTCTAATAACTCTGAAGTCAGTAGTTGCAAAAAAAAACAAAACAAAAAATGTTTATCACTTTTCTATGGGGACAGTTGTTGAATTCAATATCAGTATTTTACATAATATTATTTTCATAGTACAATTTAACACGTAGTCTTTGAATGTTACAAATTCTAAAAGATTACACAAGAATATTAGAAAAGGGATTAAGAGGGCTCTTAAAATCCTGCCATCATTGTAATCTGATGAAAGAAGTCTACCCATAGGGATTTTTAACAATGCAATTTTTTTTAGATTTTCTTTTTCCTGATATAGCTTATTAGCTTTTACTGAGACTAGATAAATAAATAATTAGCCTTCATTTTAGAGGTGAAGTCATTTGAGAGTTCCATGGAACACACTTTTATGTTATTCAAACCCTCTGTTTCCTTTCTAATGGATGCAGTAAAGATAAGTGCTTTAATCATAGATTTAAGGGCATACATGTAAAGCTCTGTGAACTACATTGCTTATGTAACACTTTGATTTTCCTTTTCCATTAACAAGTCTCTTTAGACAATACTAAATTATCAGACAACTATTACTGCTCCTTATATTGCTAAAACCAGGATGGTTTCAGACTTTCTTAAACTCATGATGAGTGAGAGGAGTCCAGGCTTGGTTAGTAATCAGCACCGAATTCGTCTCAAAGAACGATCTGTGTGGAAATAGGATTGGTATGGAGAAAAATGTAGTGATAAGTTCACTGAGTCTCTTGTGGAGTTGAGTAACAGAATTTCATTGTTGAACTCTGACCTGCAAGACCTGTTCTCTTAAGTTTAATGAAGTAGAAAATGAGTTGCTGTAAGTAAAGGAATTGTATTAGATATTTTGTAACAAGGTATTTTCTTTCTATAAAGTAATATGGTTTTTTTTTTTTTCTGTTTCAAACTTAGGAAAAATGAAAACTGTTTTTCAAGGGCCTGTAGAATGTGTGTTTTTAACACATGCACTGCCACACTAGAAAAAAAAATTTTTCCTTGGGGCCATGGTGTTTTATTACAAAAATAGAATAAAAACTTTGAAAACAAAACAATCCTTTCTAATTTAATAAAAATTTGTTCTTTTTTATTGTTTTCTGTGCGTGAACTATATGCAACTTGAAAAATAGTTCTCACAGATCCCAAGGTAAAGAGACGTATGAGTTACGTATGCTTTACAAGGCCCCAGGTTCAAAACTAATGTGACTTAAATACAACTCACATGGCAGTTCATATGTTAAATATATTTTCATACATGATTGGTAATGATTCAACTCTTTCATGCCATTGCGATTAGATGGCCTGTGGCTCTGGAGTCCTCTGGAGGCTACACTGGACTGGTGGGGTGGAGGGGGGCGGGCTTCTCTCTTTCTCCATGTGGTCCCAGGGCCTTTCCTCTCCACATAGCCTCTTTACAGGTCTCTCCAGCAGGGTAGCAGACTTCTTACATAGTGGTTTAGGACTCCCAAGAGCAAGCATTCCAAGAGAGAGGAAGCAGAAACTGCCAGTCCTTTTAAAGATGAGGCCAAGATCTAGCATGGTGTAGCTTCCACTGGTTTCAATAGAATGCTATTGGATAATGTTAAGTTCATTAATCAATGAACTTGGTTAATGCAGGCCCACTCAGTTTCAAATTAGAAGAGGACAAGGGCCTGAAGCTGGGCTCTTTGGGGCTATTTTTAGAGATGAACTATCACAGTAATATGCCTTAAAATACTTCATTTTAAACAGTTTATGTTATGTGTGTGCTAGTTAAAGTTTCAATTCTAGGGATGGTCAGTTGTATTAACCACAAATCTATATACGAGGTATAGTTAGCCAGCAGTATATAAAAAGGACTGTACTACAGTGGCTGTCCCTATGAGCATATCAGCTATTCAAGTTTTGATCAAAACTAGGCCAGGCAGTTGGATGTCTCTTGGTGGCGGAGGGGAGGAATGTCCTGTCCCCAGGGCCAATAAGGCTTCCCCAGGTCAGAGCTTGGTGTGACTGAGTCCCTCTTACTTACACTCCAGTGTTTCCAGGTGGAGGAGGGGAGTCTGAGGCACTGAGGGGAAGGAAAGCCTTTCCTATGTCAGCTATTGTTTGAGAGGGCTGGTGAGGGGAGCTCTACCATTTAATCCTCCTCGCTGGCGGTGCTATATATAGTGAATATCAACCACTGCAGTGACAGGGACCTTAGAGATCATAAAGTCTCACCACTAATCCATGAACTTAATCCTCTCTCTTCCTCTGGCACATTCCTCAGCAAGCTAGAAACAGAACTCTGCTTTTTCCCACAAAGTACCAGAAATAATGGATTCTCCTTTAGAGACTGCCTTCTTGAGCAAGTGTCGATGTGCTCACCCATATTTCCTTGGCCCTGACTTTCATCAGCTTGTTGTTGCAGAACGCGCCAATAGAAGCATTCACCAACTGAAAGGTGCCCTAAGAGAAGGTGATGTCACCATTGGAGAGGATACACTGGATCCTTCTTGTACCACCGGTATGGGAAATGAGGGCCCTGAGATGGCCTGGCATGAACTACAACACAGCCATGCTGGTGAGTGTCAATGTCAGTCTTAGCCTGAATGACGCATAATGAATTTTTAAAATTCCATAGAATAATGACTCCATTTCATCCTCCAGTCTGCTGCTAGGGTGATATTCCTGAAACACAAATCAGATAATATAATTCCCCTGCTTAATCTTTTTTTACTTCCCAATGCCTATAGACTGAAGTCCAAAATCCTTAGTAAGAGATAATAATATTTTCCTAAGATAGCTCCAGCCTACTACTCTAGCCTCAGTTTTCTATTCTTCTAATCCTAACCATCCATCTTACGAACCACATTCCAATCATACCAACCTTCTGGCCATGCTTCTGTGCCTTTACATGAGCAATGCCTCCTGATGGGAATTTTTCTCACACTTTTCTACTTGGTGAACTCCTGTTCATCATTATGGTGTTATCTCCGCTGTGAAAACAGGCACAGTTAGGTGCTTCCTATTCTTGTAGCAGTAAGCAAAGCTCTAGATCTACATACATACTTATTGTTTTATATCTATTAGTGTCTTTTGCTCACTGCCTTCTTAGCTCTTATAAGGTAGAGATTTTTTTGTTTGTCTTTCTATCCCCAGTCAATAGCACTGCTATTGATGCATGACATATATTTCAGTAATTTTTGTTGGAGAGATAGAAAGATGGAAGGGTGATAATAAACCATGGATCTCAAATAAGGTTAATAAACCCATTGCTTTTGCTCTATAGTTAATCAGCTCAAAGCTTTGTTGCGCCAACAAGCAACTAAGGAAAGTGAGGTATCTCCATCAGGAAGACAGAGAATGTCCCCTTTGGTAAGTACTAACTTTTGCAACCTGACAAAGTATTAGTTTCCTAACTGTTTTACTTTACAATGTCATTTTAGTAGTGCATACTATAGACAAATTATAAGCAGAGCCTGCTAATTTTGTAAAGCATTAAAAGAAATTCTCTTCTGTCTGATTATTTTGGCTGAAAAGAGATTTCCATGGCAGAGGGAATCTTGATAATTTTAATTTATTACTAACTTGAAAAATGAGAGCAAGAAAACAGTTTGAAAAATTTATTTTGCAACTGTCAGCAAATATATGAAAGAAACAATATATATAAAAGATAATGTTTTAGTATATTTTTTTTAGAGGGTCTTGTCTATATTTGATCAGTTTTAGAAGTTACTTGGTTATAATTCTAGCCCTCCTTTGCAATACTTTATTTTGAATGTCAAAATTGAAGTATGTAATATTCTACATGTTAAAATATATAGTTATAAAGTAGTATGATGTATAAAAAGTAATACTCTAGTTCTTCTGAGGTTGTATTTTTATTGCTTTGACAGAGTGTATTTTTCCATATTGCAGCATTTTATATGCTAAAGGCTGTGACAGATTGAGGGAAAGAACTCTGGACCAGGTTTAAATGGCCAAAATAGTAGACAAGGCCTTAGGTCTATCTAGGGTCTATCACATGTTCTCTAACAGGATATTGTGCCTATTTCATAGAGTTTTTGCAATAATAAGGTAAGATTACATACTTAAAATTCTTTAGAAATCTAGTAAGTATGGCACAAATATAATGTGTCAAAGCAGCAGTAACCACCTTGCATTTTCAATACGTATGATAGTTGATTACAAAGCCTGCATGTGAAAACTGTGGAGACATGTCGCTTTCTTTTATTCACAGCCTAAATGCAATGATAGCACCGCCATATTAACACTGTATTCCAGCATGACACATACTTTTATGCTTAATTCTCACTTTAGAAAAATGTACTTCATATGCATATTCAATATTTATAGATACAGATTATAATTTTAATAAAACATTTCATCATTTAATGACTTTATTGTTGACATCTGGTTTCTAAAATGCTCTTAAGTGCAAACTGGGTGGAATGTTTTTAAGTCTATTCAGTGGTCCTCAACCTTTTTGGCATCAGGGACCGGTTTCATGGAAGATAATTTTTCCACAGATGGGTGGGGACGGGCGGGGGAGGCAGAGCTCAGGCTGTGACACTCACCTCCTGCTCTGAGGCCCCCCGCCACGGTTCCTAAGTTTCATGGAAGACAGTTTTTCCACAGATGGCCTGGGTGTGTGGGGGGGGGGTTGGGGGGATGCAGAGCTCTGCAGCCCTGTCCCTAACAGGCCGAGGCCCAGGGGTTGGGGACCGCAGTATGAAGTTGCTGTATCTGTTGAATGCTCAGACTTGCTTATTAGCTTTTTAAAAACTAAACAGTGATAATATGGAGCTCATTGGATCAATATAGGCAGGAAGACCTTCTTCAAGAGCGTAAGTTTAGTATACACAAAGTATAATTTATACAAGTCTAGTTGCATGGAGCTATGTAAAAGAGTGGAACTTAGACTCTAACTGTATATAGCTTACATGTAATAATTATAAGCCATAACAACAATAATAATAATTACCTTTTTAAGATTATTCTCTTAAAATGCACTTTGACAGCCAATATGACATATCAGAGATATGTGGAATATTTAGAGTGAAACCGAGGCACCATTAAGATGGAAAATATATCTAGGTATTAACTTATTGTTTTAAAAGGTAGATACCCAAAATATAATAAGCCCTTCAAAGTATACACAACTGATTTCATGTGAACATTTTTTCACACAGTGTTAGCTTGAGTATTTTTATTTTTCATATTTACTTACCCTTGTAAGTCAATAGGAAGTATTATTACTACGAGTGGCCACAGTAATAATTTATATTCGCCTACCTTCTAGACCCATTTCTACTGATGTAAAATGATTATAATTAATTGATTTCTACTCACCAAAGATAATTCATTTAATTAAAGTTACTTTGGTTTTTAAATTTCTTAAATATGCCAGAAAGCAGAGCTCTATTTAATTATGCTGACCTAAAAGCTTCATGATTGTTTAGAACTTCTGCTGGGCTGAGAAAGCAAATGACTGAGAAACAGAGACTATGTCTCATCTCAAGGTTTCCTCTGGATTTGTTCAATTAGTTGACCCTCATTTTCCCTTTTTCTGATTTCCTCATCTTTTTCAAAAAATAATCATGGTGGGATTTATGATTTTATAAACCATTTCACAATCATTTTAAGATAAGGTAAGACATACATTAAAAGTCAGTTCCAGGAATGCTCCAGAGCTAAATAGCATTAGCACTTTTTCTGAAATCTCTTCAGTAGACTCCTCAGTGCACTCTAGCTTTGCTCTAGGGCTCTAGTCTTAGAGGTTCTATGCTCCAGAGCAGCATATTCTTGGATTCGCCTTGAATACTAGGGTCAAAATAAAAAACTACATTTTGCTAATGTACCGTTTTAGAGATGGAATTTTACCTCATTGATATACACTTGGCATCAAATACTTTTCCAAAGGATCTGTTCTTTGAGGAGCTGATTTGCTGTTTTGCTGGCAGTCCCCTTCCATGGCAGTTTCCTGGAGAGAGTTGTTCCTTGTGTTTCAGCATTACTGAATGGAATGTCACATTTTCAGATAGTTTGAATAGGCAGTTCATTCCAAGTCACTGACATTACTCCAGCATTTTCCCATTCGCTATGTGCTTTTTATAACCACTTTCACTGTCCGTCTTTAAGAAATGATATTCATATCCTGGAATCTTGTATATTGGTGGAATTTATAGGATAGAGAAATAAATACTATTAGCTACATTGTGATCTATTCTATGTTTATATCACAACAGTGCTAAATTGAGTATGAAGAAGGTACCAACTGATTCTTTGCTAAATGAAAGCATGATTAATTTGGCTTTTTCCCTTAGGAGTCATCAGAACATGAGGAAACCAATATGCCTACTGTGCACAACCTTGTTCCTATTATTAATGACCAGTCTCAATATATTCATCATTTAGAGGCAGAAGTCAAGTTCTGCAAGGTAAGTTTCTCATTAAGAACTTAAACCTAAATAAAATTAAAGTCTATATTAATTATACCTTGTATAAAAATTTGCTATTGTTAGTCTTCACATTCGTAGTGATACATTGACAATTGTTATTCTCGTATGATTGAAAGACTGATGTGTTACAGGAGCTTGTCAGACTTGGGAATGACATACTTGACCATGATGGCATGATTGCTTGATTTCCCAGTAGTCCATTACTATGTCTAATAATTCACAATATGCTCTCATGTTTTAAAATTTTTCCTTCCTACCCCATTTACTTTAGCCCAGTAGATGGCAAATGCTTTGGAATACAAATACAAGTCATTCGCCCACGTTTGTTAACCTATTGGAGCTGTGGCACAATTATCAGGGTTTCTAAACTGGAAGACCAGATCTTCTCCATCTTCAGTATTAAGGCTCTGACCTTGACCTTGAATGATAATAATGGTTCATAGGTTATTATTGATATTAATAATCAAGAAACCAAATACATCACCTGTAGCTTGTGATTGTGGGAGGTTATGTGCTGAACTATATGCAGTTTGCTAATGTCATTAATGCCATCAGAGCCTTTCTGCCTTCCCAAAGTATGTCAGTGTTTTGGTCTTTCTTTTTTTTTTCTTCCTTCCTCCCTCCCTTCCTTCCTTCCTTTCTTCCTGTATCAGTGTATCAGATCATGTGATATTTTTATAGGAATTACTGGTATCTTTTGTATCATATGTTATATTTTTAACATTGTGGGTACTCTTTTAAGGTACAAGGCTAGCATGTAACTTAGGGAGCCTTTAGATGTTTCATTGTCTTGATTTTATGAGGGAGTCCCTGATCTTAACTGGTGGTTTTCTGTTTTTTTCTTAGAAGATACAGTTATTAATATATAGGTATTCTTGGATTACCAGTAAAACTGAAATAATACCCTAGAAACAGTTCCATTAATAAGAATCTATTAATCCCCAAGATGCTACAGGTAAAACTCAAAAGATATAAAGCAGAATAACTTCACCATTTAATTGAGAAGACAGACTATTACCTAAGAGCAGCACAATAGAGAATAGAGTGTAGGCATTTACTCCGTGGTATAAACCATAATAAGAGGAGAAGGTGATGGAAAGCTAGTGTTCTGGGGGATGTTTTTATGGGAGAGGAAAATCTTAAACCAGTCTTGAAGGCATATAATCATTTAGATCAGCAGAAGGGAAGTGATTTTCATAAAGAGAATAGCAACAATGAAAGGATATATTCAAGATGAATATGGTTTGTTTGTGGGGCCAGAAGGCATCTATTTTATTTTCCCACAGTGGAGGATGTCTTGTAGAAATAGTGCAAATAATGCTGAACTGGTGAAATGGAAGATTAGAGAAGCTTGAAAGTCAGAGTATAAATCTGATACATTTTAACAAGAGAGGAATGGAATGAAAGTAACATTTAAGTGGCTTAGAAAGATTTTGTTTGTTTAATTGATAGACTTTATTTTTTATATCCATTTTAGGTTTACAGAAAGATTGAATGGAAAATACATGGAGTTCCCATATAGTCCTCTCAATTGCATCCCCCACCCCACAGTTTCCCGTTATTATCTTGCATCAATGTTACGCATTTGTTATAATTGATGAACCGATATTGTTACATTATTATTATCTAAATCCTCCAGTTTACATTAGAGTTCATGGTTTGTGTTGTACATTCTATGAATTTTGATGAATGTATAGTGACACGTATCTACCATTGCAGTATCATAGAGTAGTTTCACTGCCCTGATCATCCTCTGTGCTCTACCTGTTCATCCTTATTCCCCCATGCCTCTGGCAACCTCTGATATTTTTACTGTCACCATAGTTTTACCTTTTCCAGAGTGTCATATAGTTGGGATCATACAGCATGTAGCCTTTTCGGACTGGCTTCTTTTACTTAGTAATGTGAATTTAATGTTCCTCAATGTCTTTTCACAACTTGACGGCTCATATCTTTTTATTACTGAACGATATTCCATTGTATGGATATACCATAACTTGTTTATCTATGCACCTATTGAAGTAGATTTTGATTGCTTCCAAGGTTTGGCAATTATGAGTGAAGCTGCTATAAGCATTTGTGTGTCAGTTTTTGTGTTGACATAAGTTTTTAACTCATTTGGGTAAATACCAAGAAGCTCGATTGCTGGATCATATGGTAAGAGTATGTTTAACTTTGTAAGAAACTGTCTGTTTTCCAAAATGGCTGTACCATTATGCATTCTCACCAACAATGAATGAGAGTTCCTGATACCCCATATCCTTGTCAACATTTGGTGTTGTGTTTTAGATTTTAGATGTGTAGCAGAAGAAAATATTTGCATGTGATACATCCGATAAAGGGCTGATAACTAGAATCTATATAGGACTCAGGAAAATCAGCAAGAAAAAAAATCAAACAACCTTATCAAAAAGTGGGCAAAGGACATGAACAGAAACTTTTCAAAAGAAGATACAACAAACATGAAAAAATGCTCAGCCTCTCTAATCATCAGGGAAATGCAAATTGAAACCACAATGAGATATCACTTAACTCTAATAAGAATGGCTTTTATCAAAAAGTCCACAAACAATAAATGTTGGCATGGATGAGGAGAGATAGGAACACTCATACACTGCTGGTGGGACGGCAAACTAGTAGAATCTCTATGGAAATACCTCAAAAAGTTAAAAGTAGAACCACCATTTGATCCAGCAATCCCATTACTGGGCATCTACCCAAAGGAAAAAAAGACATTTTATAAAAAAGACATCTGTACTAGAATGTTTATAGCAGCACAGTTCACAATTGCAAAGATGTGGAAACAACCCAAGTGCCCATCAATACATGAGTGGATTAATAAAATGTGGTATATGTATACCATGGAGTTCTACTCAGCCACAAAAAACAATGGTGATCTAGCACCTCTTGTATTATCCTGGATAGAGCTAGACACCATTTTACTAAGTGAAGTATCACAAGAATGGAAAAACAAGTACCACATGTACTCACCATCAAATTGGTATAAACTAATCAACACTTGCGTGCACATACAGTAATAACATTCATCAGGTGTTAGGCAGGTAGGAGGGGGAGGAGGGGATGGGTATATTCACACCTGATGGGTGGGGTATGCACCGTCTGGGAGATGGACACACTAGAAGCTCTGACTCAGGTGGGGCAAAGGCAATATACGTAACCTAAATATTTGTACCCCCGTAATATGCTGAAATAAAATAAATAAATAAAATCCCTGAATATAAAATAAATAAATAAATAAAATAAGAAAAATAACTCTTTTAATTAAGGCCTTTCTATGAGCCTTGGTTTGTTGGAGAAAAAAATTGTCAAAAACTGCCCATTTTTGTGATATGGACATCAGCAGGCCCTCTGTTGTACACTTCCAACCTTCTCTTTATTAGCTAACGTTTACATTGCCTTGTTTGTCTAAACATGATTATAATATTTCAGGAGATGGATGGAGAACTTGTCTTCTATACTTTATATCATGCTGGATCCTTTAATAATTGGCAAATAAAAGCATTGCTTAAAAATGCTTAATGTATTTGTTTTCTGCTTTTTACAGGAGGAACTCTCTGGAATGAAAAATAGAGTACAAGTAGTTGTGCTTGAAAATGAAAGGCTCCAGCAACAGCTGAAATCTCAAATACAAGAAGAGACAATGAGGGAACAAACACTTCCGGATGCATCTGTAAGCATTTTTTAAAACCACCAATTTCATTTTAGCTGGAATGTTCCCTCCTTCCCTCTCCCCTAACCTTCTAAACTGATTAGATTTTTTTCCTTGAAGTCTGGCCAAAGTACTATGCTGGTATTTGCTTGAGGCCTCAAAAATCAAAACTCACTGTGGTGGAATGAATCCTCAAAGGAAATGATGTAGTGATGCCTAATATTTACTCTGGTTTCCTCTCTGAGCAAACCATGTGTGCTTTTTCCATATGGAAGGAGCAGATCTGAAAGCAGGAAGTGTGTTATATAGAAAGGACTTTGTTTAATCTAGAAACTGTTTAGAACTCTAGCTTAGTTTAGATTCCCATTGGATTTCTCTAAATTTTTCTTTAGCCCTGAAATCTAGTAAGTCTAATTAGCAGCATGGTATAGCAGAAAGAAGGTTGGCTTGAGGGTCCAAAAATCAAAAAAAATCAAAATGTTAGTCTTTCCATTGTCCCTAAGAAGCTGGGTGTTTAGCAAGTAGTTTCACGGGGCTTTGTGTGGCTTCACCCTGTGAATCCTCTATTTCTTCATTGGTAATTTCAAAGATTAACCTATATCAGGGGTTTACCATGCAAATTCCTGGGCTCTATTCCATGAGAGTCTGATTCAGTTATGCTTGTTGGGTCCTAGGAATATGACATTTTATCAAGTTGCCTAAGTGATCCTAATTATCAGTGGCTCACAGTTTGAAGAACAGTGGATCAGATGTTCTCTATAATTCTGTGACACAAAATCATTGTGGTGATATTTGTATTCAAACTTACTGTCTTCTTATGACTTCTCACAGTACTTTTGCCTTAAAAATTTTTCATTCTTTTGCTGTAAGAGATAGTTAATCACAGCTTGTTCTGCTTTTTGAGACTAATTTAGCTTTCCATGGGGAAGTTTTAAAACTTGCCTGTTACAGTTTTACTTTACAATTTACTTTGGTGGTTTTGACGTAGTTGTTATAAGTAAATCAGTTGTTAAGAAAAAGTATGAGAGTCTTGATGCTGAACTTAGGTATTCTCAAATCTTTATTTTTGAATTTTTTTTTTTTACTTGACTTGATATTTTATTTGTAATCCTTGAGTTATATGTGTTAAAATTTGCTATTGAGAAGTATCTGGTTGTGTTAACTCTGAAAAAGAAAGTGGGCTGAATAGCTCTTTAGTTTCTAGTTCTGCAATTACATTTAAGATTATAATCAGTTATTTTCCCCTCACAAGATAACTTTTTTCTGAAGATTTATATAATTGTTAATATTAGTGGTTAAAAATTCTATCTTCATTGCTCATTATTTTAATGTCAATTTGAAGAAGATATTACCATATAGAAAGTACTTAGAAGTACCTCATTTATAAGATAAATATGTTCTTTTGCTTTTCTTCCAAATATGTAGTAACTTAGCAAGCTGTGACTCAATTATTCATAGTCTTCAATATTTATACGATGGCAAAGAAGTGGAAGAAGGGGAAGTGAAGTGAGAAAGGAGATTAGGCAGACAAGTGATTCAGAGGGCAAGAGAAATGAGTAATGCAAAAGAGGAAGGAAATGATGGTAAAAGCACACATGTCTTGCAATATGAGCAAAAAAAATTGCTAAAGAAAACTACAGTCATAGTAGGAAGGACAAGGTTATAGAGAGGTTTTGTTTTCTTTTTAAACATTCACATGAGCTAAAATGTAATGCAAATATTGAAATTATTATGGTGGATGTGTCAGGTGACCTTGATATCTATTTTAATGTTGGTCTTCTGTTATTTGTTGTTACAGAATTGTTACCCCCACTTTTTACCCTGTGTAGGTGAATTAAGGCATTTCAGCAATGTGTAAATGGTACTGTATTGGGAATTTTAATGTGAATAAAACTTTTTAGAATATCTTAAATATAAATAGATCAATAGATAGTGTCTTCTTTTTTGGGAGGGGAGCTTTTTAAATGAGTCAATTAAAATGGTCATGCTAGATCTTGTCAAAACTATTTGCTGATTTGAATATAGATTTTTCAGTGCTTCATAATGCCTTCTTTTAAAAAAATAGTTGAAACAGTTAAATGGTAATAACTAGCATTTATTGATGACTACATGGTTATAAAGTGCCAGGCACTGTGTCAAGCACTTCATTTCTCTTATTTCAGTTTTACAATACCCACATAAGGCAGGTGTTATTATCTCTGTTTTTGGAGAAATAAATTAAGGTACACAGAAGTTAAGTAACCTAAATAACTGGTCTATTGTCACACAGCTAGAAAATGGCAAAGCAAGGACTCAAACCCAAGATTGCTGAACTCCCCAAATCCATCCACCTAACTTTAAATTATACTGCCTTTCTGCATAAGTTAGAAAGAGCTTGTCAGTATTGAACTAAACCATCTTTGTTTGCAGGGGATAGAAGTTTTTCCCAGCAGAAAAGAGAAGAACATCCTTTTCATTGTCTCTCACTTTTAGCCCTGGACTTGAATGGTAGCCTGCACACAAGACTTTCAGCTTTTGGCCTAGTTTATGACCTAGAAGTTGAAGAAGGAAGCAGATGATTTTTTAAGAACTAAAACCATTCAAAGTATATTTCACTTCTGTCTTCATTTTTCATCACTTTTCCTTCTTTTAAAATTTCTCTTCATGGAAAACTTTTCTGTAGAGTTCAAAAAATTAAGATAGTATTAAAACATATTATTTCTTAGAAATTTTGGCCTATATACTCATTTCAGTTATGTAGGAGTTTTTTTTGAGGAGAGACCTATGTCTTTCCCTGTTTGTTCTTATCCCCTCTATCAATCTTCCCTTTAACAAAGAAAGCAAAGGTTTTGAATGATCTTCAGGGACTTAGATTTTTAAAAAAATCTTGGTTAAATACCATTCAAGTTGTGTTTGTGTGTTTGTTTGTGTGTTTGTCAGCCTCTTGAGTAGCTGGGACTACAGGTGCATGCCACGACACTCAGCTAATTTTCTTCTATTTTTAGTAGAGATGGGGTCTCACTCTTGCTTGGGCTGGTCTTGAACTGCTAGGCTCAAGCACTCGGCTTCCCAGAGTGCTAGCATTACAGGCGTGAGCCACTGTACCTGGCCACCATTCAAGTTTTTTAAAGCTATCTGAAAAAGCAAAGTATGCATTAAAGTAGCACTTCTTTCCAAAGAATGATATATCAGAGATCTGTGGTCTGAATGCTTTCTCTAAATTCCATAGGAATTTAGTACCACCCTGCTTCACTGATCTCAAAAGTAACTTTAAATGCAATCAGATATTGGGAGACTTGGCCCTACCTAGAGAATCAAGTACAAGTTCATTAGCGTGGCATGCTATACTTTCAAGGCTCTTATTTGATTTTCTAGCTTTATCTTCTGACATGCATTGCCTTGTACTTTCACCTCTAGTAATGTTGAATTGCCTAAGATTCCCACCGCAGGCACTATGCTATTAATATTTCACACCTCTGTGACTTTTCCCATGAGGTTCCCTCTTCCTAGAATCCCTTTCCCAGCCAGGTAACCCTTATTCATCCTTCAAGATATCACACAAGTATCAAAACTTCTCCAGAAAACCTTCCTCAAATTTCTAGTTGCTCTTAGTATCCCTCCTCTATTCTGGCATAGTCCCCCATGCACTCCTCTGGCCTAGCACTTACCTTATTAAATTGAAATTATTTGCCTAGATGTGTTTCTCCGTCATTACACTGTAAATTCCTTGGAACTATGGTTGATTTTGCTATTTTTGTCCTCCAAGTTTTCAGCACAGTGTCTGAACATAGTTGGTGCTACACAAATGTTTGCACTAAACTGGACTTCCAGAAGAATATGAGATACCACCTCGGAATACTGCTTTGAATTAATGTATGACACTGAGATGTAGTTCTGTGTTTGGAAACCTGTCCTCCCTTAATGAGTACTACCATGTCCTTTGGCCCTTAGCAAGAGCTCAATAATTATTTATTAAATTAAATTAATATAAGTATTACCCAGATCTTTGGGCTGCTTATTACCTTGACTGTTGAGGGGGAGACAGAGGTCACGAAATGACAATGGGTACACGAAATTTAACCCACAGACATGTTTGATTTGTTTGATAACTTTTGAGCCAATATTTAACAATATTTCAAATGAAGAACAAGATATCTGGCTTATCTTTTTTTTTTTTTTTTTTTTTGAGACAGAGTCTCACTCTGTTGCCCTGGCTAGAGTGAGTGCCGTGGTGTCAGCCTAGCTCACGGCAACCTCAAACTCCTGGGCTCAAGCGATCCTACAGCCTCAGCCTCCTGAGTAGCTGGGACTACAGGCATGCGCCACCATGCCTGGCTAATTTTTTCTGTATATTTTTAGTTGTCCGATTAATTTCTTTCTATTTTTTTAGTAGAGATGGGGTCTCACTCTTGCTCAGGCTGGTCTTGAATTCCTGAGCTCAAACAATCCGCCCGCCTCGGCCTCCCAGAGTGCTGGGATTACAAGCGTGAGCCACCACACCTGGCCTGGCTTATCTTTTTTTAAAAAATCAAAAGATTTTCTAGTAATATGAATTTTTATTCACACAGGGCAGTGATTGACTAGAACTGAGTAGTGGCTGCTTCCTTTGGATGGGACACATTTCTATGGTTTGTCATGGTCCTTACCATTCCTTCTCGAATCCCTGACATGAAGGTTGCATGTCAGCTCTGTTTATCACCACATATGCACTGTTTTTCTTATTGAAGATAAATATTTTCCTGGAAAAACAGAAGAGCATAATGGTATAGAGCATTAAAGAAAAAAAAAAACTATTGTTTTTTCTCTACTCATAACACTTCTGACACCAAATATTTGGGATTTTTTCCCCCACACCAAGCCACTCTCTGTTTCTCTGTGGATGCCAACTGGGTGTCCAATGATTCCACTCAATTCTGACACTAGCTCCCCAGAGTTACTATCAGACCCACAGGTTAAGGGCTCAGTCCCACAAGACTGCCCCCACTTCAGATATCAATCACAAGTAGTGGGTCTCCAGGTTACCCACAATTCTATCTGTCTTGGCTACAAATTGGGGGTTCCCACAACTCCTTTCTCATATTTGATAATTTGTTAAAATGGCTCATAAAATTCAGGGAAGTACTTTACTTGCTATTACCAGTTTATTATGAAGGATATTATACAAGATACAAATGAACAGTCAAATAAATGAAGAGGTACATAGGGCAAGGTCCAGGATGGTCCCAAGTATAGGAGCTTCTGTTTGTGGAGTTGGGTTGTACCCCCGTCCTGGCATGGGGATGCATTCACCAACCCAGGAATTCTCTGAACTCCATCAGAGAGGACTTTTGTGGAGGCTCCACTACATAGGCATGATTGATTAAATCATTGGCAATTGGTGATTGTCAATCTCTAGTCCTTCTCCCCTCCCTGGAGGTTGGGGAGTGGGGCTAAAAGTTCCAGTCCTCTAATCATGCCTTCGTCTTTCTGGTGACCAGCTCCCATCCAGAAGCTGTCTAGGGACCCCTGCCACCAGTCATCTTATTAGCATAAAAAAGATAGTCTTATCACTGTGGAGATTCAAAGGGTCTTAGAAGTCAGGAACCAGGGACTAAGACCAAATATAACAAAAGGTGCTCCCACAACCCCTGCCACTCAGGAAATTATAAGAGTTATGGGAGCTCTGTATCAGGAACTGGGGCAGAGACCAAATATGTGTTTTTTATTATTTCATAGGCATGGATTCCGAAGCCAGATTGCCAGGGTTCAAATCCTAGTTCTGCCACTTATTAGCTACTTCCTACTTCTGTGATCCTTAGCTAGTTACTCTGTGTGACTCAGTTTCCTCGTGTATAAAATGGAGACAACAATGGAACCTAACTCATAGAATTGTAAGGATTAAATGAGTTAATATATGTGAAGCACAAATAAAACAGTGTCTGGCACATAGCACTATATGTGTTAACAGTTATTATTATTATTAGCCATGCCTCTGTGAAACGTAGAAAATGAAAGACAAACTAAGGGATGGCTATGTGGTTTCAAGAGTACATCTCTTTAGAGGAGTACAGGATAATGGCTTTAATATGCCAACATCCAGCCCACTTTGCATATTTAAATTATTGCCTGTACTTGTAGGAATTTGATTTTGTAGCCCCAATTGTAGAATATGACTCTAATAGTCTCAAAATATAAAATGATTCTTGACTTACAGTTTAGAAGCATATGTTTTTTGTTTTTTCTTTTTCCATCATGGGTAAGAATCAGTATTCCATTTGTAAAAGTATGCATGTTTATTTAAAGTCGAATATCAATTGCAATTACTGGCACATTTTGTTTTAGGGAAACATGCAGAATTTTTGGATTTTAACAGCTGAAGATTCTGAAATGGATGAAGCTGCCAAGAAACCATTTTCCCACGGCAATGCAGATATTGGCAAAGATGCATCTGCTGGTGAAGCTGAAAAATGGAAGCTAGAACTGGTGAGTATTTGGTTACTTTTATGCATATTTTTTTCTTTTCTATACTTTTTAAAAATTCTGGTAAAATGTACATAACCTAAAATTTACCATTTTAACCATTTTTAAGTGTAAAATTAAGTACATTCATAATGTTGTACAATCATCAACATTATCCATTTTCAGAACTTTTTCATCAACCCAGACAAAAACTGTGTGCCCATTAAACAATAATTTTCCATTCTCCTTTCCCCCTAACCCCTGGAAACATCTATTCTACTTTTTGTCTCTATGAATTTACCTATTCTAGGTATCTCAGGTAAGTGGAATTAAACAATATTTGATTTTTCTATCTGGCTTACTTCACTTAGCATAATGTTTTCAAGGTTTATCCAAGTTGTAGCATGTATCAGAATTTCATTTCTTTTTAAGGCTGAAAATAATATTGTATGTATATACCATACGTTGTTTATGCATTCATCTGTTAATGGATATGTGCATTCTTCCCACCTTTTGGCAGTTATACCATGAACATTGGTGTACAAGTATCTGTTTGAGTCCCTACTTTCAATTCTTTTGAGTATATACCCAGAAATGGACTTGTTGGGCCATACAGTAATTTTTCATTCCTTTTTCTTTCTGCTCCTTGGACTTGATAATTTCAATTGTCCTATCTCCAAGTTCACTGATTCTTTGTTCTGCCTGCTCAGATCTGCTCAAATCTGCTCTTGAACCCCTCTAGTCAATTTTTTATTTCTGTGTTATACTTTTCTGCTTCAGAATTTCTGTTTGGTCCCCTTTATAATTTGTTTTCCTGATTTCCTTTAGTTCTTTGTCTATGTTTTTCTCTTTTCTCTTCAAGAGTATTTAAGACTGTGTTTGTTTTGTTTTGTTTTTCAATTTATTTATTTTATTTTTTATTTTTTGTGAAAGGGTCTCACTGTCTTGCCTGGGCTAGAGAGCAGAGGTGTCATCATAGCTCACTGCAACCTCAAACTCCTGGGCTCAAGTGATCCTCCTGCCTTAGCCTCTCAAGTAGCTGAGACTACAGGTGTGTGCCACCATGCCCAGCTAAGTTTTATCTATTTTTTATAGGCAGGGGTCTCACCATGTTGCTCAGGTTGGTCTCGAGCTCCTGGCCTCAAGCGATCCTCCTGCTAGACCTTCCAGAGTGCTAAGATTACAGGCGTGGGCCACTTTATCCGGCCAAGACAGTTGATTTAAAGTCTTTGCCTAGGAGAGAGTGAAATGCTTTATGCAGGAATGGATTTTAGAGTTTCTGGGTACTGAAGAAATAGGGCCCTTTTGCCTGCAGGCCCAGGCGATTGAAACCATGGAGCCCCACCAGACCCAGGACCTACCACTGAATAAATCCAGTCCAAAGTATGGCAACTCACTGGTTTCTTGGGGTCACAGCAGCCACTGGGGTCTCCACTGTCTCGCGAGGAGGGTAAAGTGCACCTGCCTGCTCCGGCTTCTGAGGGTAGGCGGAGAAGTTACTGGGTATACCTTCGCTGTCCTGCTGCCACCGACCTAGCTTTTTGGGCTTTCAGGAGCTTGCCACAAGACCCCAGCAGCACCTGCTCTGGCATCCTCTGAAATAAGAATTTAAAATGGACAGTTTTTCACTTAAAGCTGGCACTAGCAAATTGCAACAGACAGTACCAGCTAATGTATCTTCTGATTCCAAGTGTCCTATATGCTTGGATGGATTTGATAATGTGTCTTACTTAGAAAGGTGCTTACATAAGTTGTTTTCACCGTGTACAGGAATGATCAAAAAAGCAAAGCTGAATTTCCGCTACGTAAACAGCCTTTTGATTCTGTGATCTGTGAGGGCAACAGATGACTTCAAGGAGTATGTCCTAAGGCTTTCATATAATGGTTCTTTTACCACCCATGATGTTTGACAATTTTGCTACCCTACAACTATGACAAGGGAATGGAATGCTTCTCTTTATTCACCTAGTAGTACTATGAATGGAAGACCAACAACTCCACCAGATAATGGAGAACTGTTTGAAGGGTTATTAGGCATTTCAACAAGACCTAGAGATGTTGAAAATCCTCAGTTTATGAGACAAATTGCAATAAGGAGGCCAACTACTGCAGATGAAAGATCTTTGCAGAAAATTCAAGAACAAGGTAGTATCAATTTTAGACGAATTCTCTATTGTGCTGGTGCTCGAGTTAGAAATATTGAAAATGGTGGCCACTATGGGGATATTTCAGCTGAATTTTTCCATAGAAATCCAGCTTACCTTCACAGGTTAGTCTCCTGGTTAAAATGTGAACTTACAGTTCTTTTTGGAGATTCGGATCTTTGGTGAATATCATCCAGCACGTTATCATGAGTAATATTACTCCCTATGATTTCAAGAGTCAGGCATTTGTGTCTGATTTAAGATCATTTTTACTTAATCAAACTGAGCATTTTCTACATAAATCTATCAGTTTTGCTAGATCTCCGTTTAACATGACAGCCTTTGGCCAGCATACTGATTTTGATTGCCCTGCCCTTTCACATGAAGAAGACAGCCATTCTGATTCTTCAGTCATGGCAATATCTCCTGATGAGGTTGAAACCCAAGAGTTGGATATTAATGTAGCCACTGTTAGTCAGGCACCACGGCATGGTGAAACTCCAGGACCATCTTACTCAAGCTCAGAGCAGATACATGTTGCTATGTCTTCCTTTTTTAAATACTTCCAACAGTTCATTTGAAGAACCTGTCACAGAGGGAGCCATGTTTCAGATACAAAGAGTACAAATCAATAAGGGCTTAAATAAAGACAGTGATTCTTCTTCAGAAAATTGTGTCATTGTTTGGTTTGTTAAACCACTAGCTGAGAGGACCCCAGAACTTGTTGAACTGTCCTCTGATTCTGAGGAGTTAGGCACTTGTGAGAAAATGGAGATAATAAAGACAGAAGAACAAGACCAATCTTACAGTTCTGGTGATAGTGATGTTAGTAGATGTTCATCTCCACGCTCTGTCCTTGGAAAGGGTGGGCAAATAAATAAAGGTCACTGTGATTCTGGTGCAAGAATCAAATCAAAGAAGGAAGAGAAATAATCTACATCATTGTCATCTCCCAGAGACCTGAGCTCATCTATGAGAGCAGAAAGAGTATATTCTCCATATAGCCATAGACACAGGAAGAGGGGAGGATCAAGCAGTTCAGATTCACATTCCCAGAGTAGAAGTGGGTGTGATCAGAAAAATCTTGGGAAGCATCATGGGAAGAAAAGAATGAAAAGCAAAAGATCTAGAAGCAGGGAGAGTAGCAGACCTAGAGGGGGAAGAGACAAAAAGAGATCAAGAACTAGAGAGAGCAGTTGGTCAAGAAGAAGCCACATTTTAAGTAGTGAAAGCACAAGCAGATCAAGGTCTTGCAGCAGTGATCATGGTAAAAGAAGATCACGGAGCAGAATAGAGATTGCTATTATTTAATAATTATGGAAGCAGATATAAATGGGAGTATACTTATCATCATAGAAACAAGGACAGGGAATAGCTATGAATCATCTTACAGGAGGAGGACTCTGTCCAGAGCTCCTTCAAGTCCAGACAATCTTCAAGTCCAGAATTTAGAATTTAGTCCTTTTCTGAAAGAACAAATGCTAGGGAAAAAATAATCACAGTGAAAGGAAATATTACTACTATGAAAGGCACAGATCAAGGATCCTGTCTGATAACATATCAAGGACTACATCTACAAGGCCGGAACAGGTGAGAAATGAAAGGCCTGGAGGGAAAGGAAAACACAAAACGGCATTTGGAAGGTACTAATGAAGTGGCTCAACCATCTCGAGAATTTGCTTCTATAGTAAAAGACGGTCATTACCAAAAATCTTCATCAAAACTGGATGGAAACTACAAAAAGTGAGAGTGATAGCTTTTCAGACACCGGATCGATCATCAGAGAGACGAAACACAATAGGAGAAAAAGGAGGACCCGGAGCCTGAGTGTAGAGATAGTTTATAAAGGAAAAACTACCAATATAACCAAACATCATAAAAAGAAAAAGAAGAAACAGAACAAGAAGCATGAGAAACACCATGAAGATAATGTTGTACTTTCCCCATTTGTAGTTACCATTGACAATGATCGTGGTAAGGATTCTAAAGTAAAAGAAGATGCAGAATAAGACAATAATGAGCCTCAAGATCCTCTGTAAAATGAGTTTTTGGGGCCAGGCACGCTGGCTCACGCCTGTAATCCTAGCACGCTGGGAGGCTGAGGCGGGTGGATTGTTTGAGCTCAGGAGTTCGAAACCAGCCTGAGCAAGAGTGAGACCCCGTCTCTACTAAAAATAGAAAGAAATTAATCGGACAACTAAAAATATATAGAAAAAATTAGCCGGGCATGGTGGCGCATGCCTGTAGTCCCAGCTACTCGGGAGGCTGAGGCAGAAGGATCGCTTGAGCCCAGGAGTTTGAGGTTGTTGTGAGCTAGGCTGATGCCACGGCACTCTAGCCTGGGCAACACAGTGAGACTCTGTCTCAAAAAAAAAAAAAAAAAAAAAAAAGAGTTTTTGGCTCCTTCCTTAGAACCATTTGAAACTAAAGATGTAGTTACAATAGATGAATTTGGTGTCCTGGGCTAGGAGTGTGATATTACCACACTTACTAGCAACTTGAATAATGCCAACAAAACTGTAGATAATATTCCACCCCCAACAGCTTCAGTTGAACAAAGTCTTGATATAGGAGAAGAGAGCACCTTTGCCTCTGATTTGGCGAACCAGCCCAGTAATGTTGTATCTGTTTAAACAGAGCCATCAAGGCAATTGTCATCACCATGGACATCACTAATGTCAGTGTCTCTTGGTAGAGACTGTGACATGTCTTAAAACTACCAAAGCATCTCACTGAGAATTCTGATGGTATAAAAAGAAAAAAAAGGAACAAGGTCATCTACTGTAGTCTATTTAAATATTGGTTTTGGTGAAAACTCTTTTCCCCTTAAGATATTTTAAGCGAATTTTTCTGCGTTAATTTGTAAAAACCATTATTTTTTCAAAAAGTATGTAGTCCCACCCTTAGAGATATGTACTTTTAAGTGAAGAAAATGATATTGCCAGCAGTTTATTTAAAACTTGGAATCCTTTTTAAATTACAAAAATAAATTTTAGAAGTCATTTCATAAACCTATGGTATCAACATATTTTTAAGGTAATTAATGAGTATTTTTTAATTTTGGGGGGGAGAATTTTGTAAGAGTTATTATGGAAATATGCTATAAGCTAGGAGAATCCCTTTGGACAGTCTTTATTTTTCTTCTTAAAAATTTGTGTGATTCAAAACCATTTCTTCAGGTTAATCTGCACAGTTTATCTTGACTTCTTCCAAAATAAAAATTTAATATTTCCTTTATATACTTGTTTATCTGGACTGCCAGTAAAACAATGTCCTTACTTAATAAGTCTGATGTCTGTGGTTTCTGAAGAATAGTTTCTCTCAACTTATCCTGTTCCTTTGAGTGACCATGTTTTCCATTCCTTATATTCCATGTGATTTTTTTGTTGTTGAAAATTGAGTATTTCACTATCATGATACGGTAATTCTGGAAATCAGATACCCCTTCTTTTGCAGGATTTGCTGTCTTTTTGTTGTTGTTGTTGAAGGCTATAGTAGTCCTTTTTGTTTTGAGGATTTTCCAAATTATTTTTGCAGACTATTCCATGTCATATGTGATTACTGAAGTCTCTGTTTTATTAGCTCATGTTCAGCTAATGTTCAACAAAGATTTCCTTGAGTGCCAGGAGCTGAAACAAAGAAACAAACACCCCCCTTCCCCCAACAAAGAGAGAAAGAGAGAGAGAGAGAGAAAACAAGAGAGAGAAGGAACAACCACCTCTCCCAGTCTGCAGATGGGCTCTGTGCTGGAGCATTCTTTCACCATTTGGCTAGGCTTGCTGTGAACCTAGGAATCAGCCATATGTGAAAGCTTAAGGTCTTCTCAGGATTTTCTGAGCATGAATCTTCCCCAGGCATGCTTGTGGCTTTCTCAATTACCCTATATGCAGAGATGCTTTGGAATGTCCTAATTTCCCCAAGAGTTTAAAATATTCTATCTTAAGACCAAATGATACTTTCAATCCTTTGATCTGTGTAACAGCCCTTTTTTCTTTTCTTGCTAACTGGAAGTCTTCTTTGCATTAAATCTGACATGTCAGAGTTGATCAACAATGATGAAAGAGTAAGAATAACACTGTAGTAATGCGTGTTCCAGGGGAAGATAGAATCATAGTTCAGGTTCTCATTATCATCAACAGAGGTTAGTGTTACAGTTTTCTAAAGGCTCTTTCTGCCCCCAGTCTCCCTCCCCTTTCTCAGTCCCTAATCCAAACTTTATTTAGGAAGGAAGATCTTTCTTTCAAAAATATTTTGACAGGCTAAGTGAATTGTATCTCTTTTTCTCCATCTGAATAATTTATGGAGCTACTTAACACCCACAAGGTAAAGACCAGTCTCCCAAGCCATCCACAGTTTGTCTCGCACTACCTTTTCCAGACTTATTTCTCACTTCTCCTGTCACTCTTACAAGTATTATCTGTAGGCACACAAACCACTCACTAGTTGGTACTTCATAAACTTATTACCCACTTTCTTTTGTCTTTGAAGAGCTAACTTTGGTCGATGTAATCTTCCCTACCTAAAATGTTTCCTTCTTATCCTCTACCTATTGAAATACTTCCAGTCTGCAAGGCTTAGTTCAAATGCCCCCTCTCATTCTGCTTTCCCTGACTACGTGCTTCCTCTCTTTTCCTGCATTATAATTCATTTTTCTTTTATGTCTTCCCTAATATTGTATTTATAACTGTTATAGATTCATCTTTTTGCCTGTTTATGTCAAAGGTCCATCTCTGCATTTGTGTGCTCTACATCCCAAATGTTTCTTACTTTTTCCGAGGGTTTCTATCTTGCCTTTACCTCTTCTTTCTCTCGTATATTTTCTTCCTTTTGACTGGTTTATTCTTAACAGAATATATTCTTTAAAGGCTCCTATCTTAAAGCAAATGAACACAAAATATATTCTTTTGACCCTGTATTCTCTTCCAGCTATCACCCTATATCTTTGCTCTTCTTCACACCAAACAGTTGTCTATGTTCTTGTCTCCATTTCTCTCCCATTCTTGCTTTAATATGCTTCATTTGAACCTCAACCCCCTATAGTTCACTCAAATTGATCATTTCAAGGTCATTAATGACCTCCACGTATCAGTCTTCATCTTCCTAAACCAACAGCAACTTTCTATAACATGTACATTGGTTGACCATGCCCTCCTTCTTTACGTTTTCTAATGACACAGTTTAACATGCATTCTATAAAGCGTACAAAGCAAAAATTTGCAGCTCCTTGATTTATCCATTCTAAATGAACACCCACATAATTATCACCTGAGTTAAGATGTATAATTTACTATGCTCCACAAGCCCTCTTTATGTCCCCTTCCTATCCTGACTTTTAGAAAAATACCCAGGTATGCATCCCTAAATACTCTAATTGAGTTCTGCCTGTTTTTTTAATGTTATATCAGTGGAATTGTATAGTACATGTTCTTTTGTATCTGGCTTCTTTTGTTCACCATTGTATTTGTTAGATTCATCCATATGTTGCAAAAGTTTGTTCATTTTCATCGGTGAGTCTCCTGTATGAATATACTACATTTTATTTATCCATCTACTGTTGATGAACATTTGTGTTGTTTTCAGTTTGGAGCTATTGTGAGCAGTGCTGTTATAAACATTCTTTTATATGTCTATTGATATGCATTGCTCACATTTGTGTTATATATGTACCTTGGAGTAGAATAGTTGGTCTTAGAATATGTTTTTGTTCAACATGAGTAGGTAATGACAACCTTTCAATGTGGTTTTATCAGTTTACACTCCTGCCAGCAGTATAAGAGTGATACTGTTGCTCTATGTCCTTGCCAACATATGGTATTGTCAATTTTTCTGGTGGACTAAAAGTGCTGTCTTGTGGTTTTCATTTGCATTTCCATGATTACTAGTATAATTGAGTATCTTTTCATATATTTATTGTCCATTTGATATCTCTTTTATGAGGTACCTGTTCAGATATCCAGCTTAGTTTTTTGAGGTATCTGACATTGATTTGGTGGGAGTTTTTATATATGCTGGATACAAGCCCTTTGTCAGTATATGATGTAAATATATAGTCCTACTCTGTGCCTTTCCTTGTAACTTTCTTGATAATTTGCTTGCTTGCCTTGATAACTGTAATTTCAGTTGACTCTTGACAACCTGGGTTTGAACTGTAAAGGTCCACTTACTTGTGTATTTTTAAAATAAATACATTGGAAATCTTTTTGGAGATTTGTGACAATTTGATAAAACTTGCAGATGAACCACATAGCCTAGAAATATCAGAAAAATTAAGAAAAAGTAAGTATGTCATGAATACATAAAACATATATAGATGCTAGTCCATTTTATCCATTTTGTCATTTACTACCAAAAATATACAAAATCTATTAATATAAGAAGTTAAAATTTACCAAAACTATGCACACAGACTTACAGACCATACATGGTACCATTCACAGTTGAGAGAAATGTAAACAAACATGAAGATGTAGTATTAAATCATAACTGCATAAAATTAACTATAGTAGATATTATACTATTTTAATATTAATAATTTTGTGGCCACCTCCTGTTGCTGTTGCAGAAGTTCAAGTGTTTCAAGTATCTGCTTGATGCTAATCAATTGTGTTAACAGTTTGTCTCTCGAGTAAATTGTGTATCACAGTAAGAAGTGATCTCTCATGGTTCTCGTGTAGTTTTCATTGTGATTACTGCAATACTGTAAACCTTGAATAACACCATGGGACCTGTAAGCAGAGAAAAGTCATGACATTACAAGAAAAAGTAGAATTGCTTGGTACGTACTATGGATTGAGGTCTGCAGCTGTGGTAGGCAGCCTGCCATTTCAAGATAAATGAATCCAGCATAAGGACCATTGTAAAAACAGAAAAGGAAATTCATGAAGCCATTGCTGCAGCCACGCCAGTAGGCATAAAAACCTTCCACTTTTTACAAAACACCCTTTTATCTCATATTAAAAATGTAGCTTTTATGTGGGTGCGGGATTGCCATAAGAAAGGCATACCTGTAGACTAATATAATTTGAGAAAAAAAAATCATTTTATGACAATTTAAGAGGACGGTGAAGAAGGGTCTTAAAACTAGAGAATTTAATGCCAGCAAGGATGGTTTGATAATTTTAGAAAGAGATTTGGCTTAAAAAATGTCAAGATAATAGGGGAAGTAGCCTCTGCTGACCAAGAGGAAGCAAAGGAGTTCTCAGATGCCATTAAGAAAATCATTGTGGAGAAAGGATATCTGCCTGATCGGTGTTTTTTTGTTGTTGTTTTTTGGGGTTCTGCCAGCAAACCAGCAGAATCTTGCCTGATGAGCTTTCTGATGCAGACAAAAGTACCCCATTCTGGAAAAAAAAATGCCACAAAGGACATTTATTAGTAAGGAGGAAAAGTGAGCACCAGGATTTAAGGCAGGAAGGGATAGGCTAACTCTACTATTTTGTGCAAATGCAGCTAGGTTTATGGTCAGGACTTCTCTCCTCTATAAAGCTGCTAAACTCCAAGCCTTGAAGGGAAAAAATAAACACCAGCTGCTAGTCTTTTGATTATATAACAAGAAGGCCTGGAAAAGAAGAACCGTTTTTCTGGATCAATTCCGTTGATGCTTTGTCCCTAAAGTCAGGAAGTACCTTTCCAGTAAGGGACTGCCTTTTAAAGGTTTATTTTTTTTTATTGGACAATGCCTCTGGCCACCCAGAACCCCGTAACTTCAACACTGAAGATATTGAAGTAGTCTACTTGCCCCTACATACAATGGCTCTAATTCAGCCTCTAGATCCAGGGGGTCACAAGGACCTTTAAGGCTCATTACCCATGGTACTCTGTGGAAAGGATTGTCAACACTATGGACAAGAACCCCAGTAGAACATAGTGAAAGGCTGGAAGGATCACACCACTGAAGATACATCGTTGTTATAGGAAAAAGCTGGTAAGCCGTCAAGTCCAAAACAACAACTTCCTGCTGGAGAAAATTTTGTTCATGACTGGACATGACTTCATAGGATTTACAACAGGGCCAATCAAGGAAATCATGAAAGAGATCATGGATATGGCAAAAAAAGGTGAGAGGGGTGGTGAAGGGTTTCAAGATATGGATCTTGGAGAAATTCAAGAGCTAATAGACATTACACCAAAGGAATTAACAGACGATGACTTGATGGAGGTGAGTGCTCCTAAACTAGTGCCAGACAATGGGGAAGAAGACATAGAAGAGGCAGTGCCAGAAAACAAGGGGACACTAGACAATCTAGCAGAAGGGTTCCAGTTATTCAAGACTGCTTTCGACTTCTGTTACAACATGGGCCCTTCTATGATATGGGTACAGAAACTGAGGCAAACGGTGGAAGAAGGATTGGTACCACATATTAATAGGAACATTCTAAGAGAAATGAAAAAGCAAAAAACGACAGCAATTATGGTGTGTTTCCATAAAGTTACACTGAGTATGCCTGCCTCCCCTTCCACCTCCTCCACTTCTGTCTCTGCCACTCCTGAGACAGCAAGACCAGCCCCTCCTCTTCCTCTTTCTCCTCAGCTGCCTCAACGTGAACACAACAAAGATGAAGACTTTTACGATAATCCACTTTCACTTAATAAATAGTAAATATATTTCCTCTTTCTTATAGTTTTCTTAATATTTTCTTTAGCTTTATTGTAAAAAATACAGTATATAATGCACGTAACATACAAAATATGTGTTAATCAACTGTTTAATGTTATCAATAAGGCTCTGGTCAACAGTAGGTAATTAGTAGTTAAGTTTTGGGGGTGTCAAAGGTTATACATGGATTTTCAACTGTGTGGGGGTAAGTACCCCAAACCCCTGTGTTATAGAAGGGTCAATTGTAATTGATGTTGTTCATCTGTCTTTCTATTCCTTCCCGGAATATTGTACAAGTTCCAAGGTTCAAGCCACCTTCATCTTAGATACCCAATAAATATTTGTTGAATGGGAGGGAGGAGGAGGAGAGCCAAAAAAAAAAATTTGTTGAATGAAAGAATAGATACAAGCGGAGGCTTTAGATAGTTTATCAGTTTGGTCTACCATCATATGATTCATAACTTCACTTTTTGTTATTCATCCAACACATATTTATTGTATGTCCAATACGCAGCAGCCATAATGGGGGATTCTAATAAGATTTGATCTTTGCCCTTGTGGACCTTATAGATTATAATTGGTTTTTCCCAGAGTCACGTGTTTGGGGATAAGAATTGATGTATGCAATTTTGAAAGAAAAAAAATTGTTAGTTATCACCATTTTATGACTCAGTAGTTCTTTGCAGGCATTCATCCAGTAAAAATGGAAAATTTGGGGTAGACTAGGGAAAATGTTTCCTGAGAAGACACATTGTTTTTTCTCTTGGGTAAATGGAAAAAAATAAGTTTAATATTAACAATTAAAATTAGCTTATAAAGCACAAAACATGGAGAAAATGTACTTTTTTTTTCTTTTCTATAGGAGAGGTTAAAATTTATCTATGAGGAAAAGAGTGAAATCCTGGAATCTCAATTGAAGTTTTTGAGGTAAAGAGAACTCATCCATTTGTAGTCATACCAATCTGTAGTAATCTTGAAATATATTTGAGTGTTTGCTGAACTACCAGTTTTAATCAATATCAGAATTATTTGATAACATTTTGTATGCAACATAAAAAATTTCCTCAGGTTATTAAAGGTTAAAGGAGCATAAAATTTTGAGTCCTTTTCCAAATCCCATTTCTATGAGCTAATTTATAAATTTATCCCTTCATCAGTTGTAACATATTTTTGTTTCCTCAGAGAAATAAGAATCACTAGCTGATGTTATAGAAAATTATGTTTTTAAAGTAAAATAAATAGTGAAAATAAAGCAGTCCAGTTTTCAAATTATAAGCAAGGTTTTTTTCTCTGTAAATATTCTTCACCTAATTTTAAAATTGCAACAATGATAGAATACTTCGAGTATTTGTAGGCATGATGAATTAGAGTATATATGATGAATGTTCATGTACTTTTTGTAAAATCTATATATTATAGATTCCAATAAAACTTATATATTATAGATTAACCCATTAGTGATTTATGTATAATGAACAGAAAATGACACCAGGAATTAATAAACTTTTTTGTTAAAGGTTATTTTAATGGCAATAAAGTATTTTCAAATCAAATAAACTTGAAAATACTTTTATAATTTTATTTTAATAAGTCCAATTTGAAATAAGTTTTAAAATCTTCCAGGCCATATGCCATTTAGAGACATAACTAGAGTAATACTAAGAACCAGAACTCATGGCTTTCACTATACAGGTTGTTGTTCATTTATTTTAAAAAATACTTTTTATGCTTTTCTAATAGATTACCCTGACTAGTTTAGGATTTCTTTAGAGAGTTTTACTTTTTCACAAAGAAATTTAACATTTTTTAAATGGTCTCGCTTTCTTCCTTTTTATCTTACTTGATTTCTATTGTGATTTGATTCTTTATTTTTTATTTTTTTATTTTATTTTTTCGAGACAGAGTCTCACTCTGTTGCCTGGGCTAGAGTGCTGTGGCGTCAGCCTAGCTCACAGCAACCTCAAACACCTGGGCTCAAGCGAGCCTCCTGCCTCAGCCTCCCGGGTAGCTGGGACTACAGGCACGTGCCACCACGCCCGGCTAACTTTTTTCTATTTTCAGTTGTTTGGCTAATTTCTTTCTATTTATAGTAGAGACAGGGTCTTACTCTTGCTCAGGCTGGTCTCGAACTCCTGACCTCAAGCGATCCACCCGCCTCAGCCTCCCAGAGTGCTAGGATTATAGGCGTGAGCCACCGCGCCTGGCCTTATTCTTTAGTTTTTGAAGTAATGTATTTCTAGGTCATTATACTTATGGGAATGTGACTTATTTTGTCTCATTCATAATTTAAATATGCCATCTTTAATTATATTAAAATTACAACTTGCAATGAACTCTAAGCTTTGTTCCCTGCATCCTTCTGTTTCTTCATTTTCTTTTAGCATAATTTAAGATTATTTAAAGAGGCATTTTCTTTTTTTTTTCCAGTGTTTTAGAAATTATTTTAATAGGGAAAACCATTTTTGAAAGACAAGTTTTATAGATGTTATTTTAGAACAGTTTTAGGTTCAAAGCAAAATTGAGCAGAAAGTACAGAGTGTTCCTACATACCCTTTTCCCCCACCACACATTCATAGCCTTCCCCACTATAAAAATTCCTAACCAGGGAGTTACATTTGCTATAATCAGTGAACCTACATTGACATATTATCATTATCCAAAGTTCATAGCTTACATTAGGATTCACACTTGGTGTTGTACATGGTCTGGTTTTTGACAAACATGTAAAAACATGCATCTACAATTATACTTTCATATGGAATAATTTCACTGTAAAGAGGCGTTTTTCTTAAAGAAAGAAATAAAAGCACTCCTCTCAGAATCTCTGGCTGTATGGTAGCTATTTCTTTTTAACTTTCTCTTTTTCCATTTCCAATAACCGAATGTACTTGAGTGTTTTGAGTTCGGGCCTGACAGATATTAGTAATGAGGACCCTTTGACTTTGGAATGTGTTTCCAAAGTTCTTTTTATAAAGCCTTGGAAAGTCAGACTTTCTCCACATGTTGTTGAAAAACACTTACTATGTTGGAGATATTATTTTAGGGATAGGACAGAAATAGCTCCTCAGCTCTCCCCTTCTCCACCCACCCTCACCCCTCAACTTCAGACTGTCATTAGATTAGCTTTTTTTAACACTTAGATGGCCTATGGCTCTTTCCCACCTCCCCTGGGCTGCTTGCAAATCCCAACAGTTGAAGCAGTGTGTGACAGCCAGGTGTCTTGGTTGTGGGCTTCTTCTCTGTGACAGTGAGCAAGTTAAGACAGCTGTAGACCCCGAGCATAGAGACTCTGACAACAGGGAGTAGACTGGGCTGGAGATAAAGTACCTGCCTTCAGTAATCTCCTTTTTGAGCCAGAAGCTGATTTTTTAAAAATACATCCAGTAGGAAAGGGACATCCAGACAAGGAAGCTCAGTTGCCAAGTTGACTTTACACAGTTTTCATGGGGAGGCAGAAAATACAACCCGTATGCTGGTCACTTAATGCTTAAAAAGTCAACTTGGAGAAAAACCTCATCCAGGGGCAAGCCCGTAAAGTAATAACAAACAAACAAAAACTGTACACACATGCACACACACACACACACACACACACACACACACACACACACAGGGACTCAATTCTCCAGCCCTTTCTTTAGCAAGCTACATGTTTCCAGCTTATAGCTGCTACTTTTGAAATAGTATGGTTGGCGAGTTCTGTATAACTGCCTTCTGTAGCCCACTTTCTTTTGAAACAGGTCTTTGTAGAACTTTGTGGTTAGATAATGTTTTGTGCTTTCTGCCTGAAGAAAACTGGGCAATGCTAATAACTTAGTCATGGATAAAAGCCATGTTCTTTATGTGAACTTGTACTTTCTATAAATTTTAAGGAGTTGAAATAGGGTATTTTCTTCATTTCAAGTATGTTGTATTATATCGCCCCATCCCTTTATTAAGAGAAACTATTTAGGATTTATATTTGGACTTTCGTTTTTGTTTTGGGAATAATATGATGTTAATGAAGGTCGGATCTTGTGAAAAGAGAACTAGTATCAGAGGCAGACTCTAATCTGTATTAAAATCTTACAAGAACCTGAGTTAATTATTTAATATATTCAAGTCTCATTATATTCGACATGTCAATTAGGATAATCACATCTAAGTTGCAGGGTTGTGGTAAATTAATAAGGTATTGTATGTAAAGCATAAGGTAAACATCCATAAATGATAGGAATAGTTATCATTATGATGATTTATTTGAAAATAGTACACTTTTACCTGGCCATTTCCTGGAATATTTTTCCCCTCTTTTTAGGAAAGATTTAGCTGAATATCAGAAAACTTGTGAAGATCTTAAAGAGCGACTAAAGCATAAAGAATTCCTTCTTGCTGCTAATATTTCTAACCGTGTTGGTGGTCTTTGTTTGAAATGTGCTCAGCATGAAGCTGTTCTTTCCCAAACCCACAGTAATGTTCACATGCAGACCATTGAAAGACTGACTAAGTAAGTATACTTCTCTGCGCAGTCTCTGGCAACATGGAAAATGGTGTCATGTCATTAAAGGGGCATTGTGTTCTTTTATCCCCATGCTAAATAACATGTGATTAAGTTAAGCTTCAAATAAAATGGATTTTTAAAAATTCCTTCATTATAGCTTCCTCAAAGACAAAATGGGTAGATTCCACTGACTGTGGGTAACCATGTCACTTTAAATAAATAATTTTATCTCTTGGTTTCAGTTTCCTCTTCAAGTGAGAGAACTGAACTAGATAATCTCTACAGATCTGTCCAGTTCTAGGACAGATTACAAAGACAGCATTATTCTTAACAAAACAGTGTGGTAGGAATTCCTTTGATTTTGCCATATCATTGATTTCCTTGCTGTAGTTTAGGTAGAGTGAGTTATTACCACATCTTTATCATGTGTCTGTTGTAGAGAATATTATGAGTGTACTAGAAGAAAGAACCACTGTCTCCTGGTATTAATATTAGAGAGTTAACTAAGGACAAGTTACAAATGAGCTTTTATGTTGTCAGTTTTTATCTAGGCTGGAATGCTACAATTCCCTGTGTATATCTCTTTTGTTCTGTTTTCACTATTCCAGAGGAAGCCTTTTCCTGTGAAAATTTTATTTGGTGGAAGTTGAGAATTATTATCTAATATAGAATTCAGAGGCGGTTTATAGTGTGTGTTCTTCTATGTCCCCTGCTTTTCTCTGTGTTCAAGGTCACCTCTCTCTGTCTGCTCTGTGCATTTAAATAACCCAAACATCACTTCCTTTCAGAAGTAGTCTCTCGCCAGCTCTGCCCCATTTTGTCCTCAACTAACTTAGATTTCTTTCTTCTGTGATTTTGTAATATATACTGTACACATGGAGGCAGCGGCTGTGTGTTGTTTATTTCTGTAGCCCCCTTGTTCCCACCTGGCCTGTAGTAGACAGTAAATGTTTCCTGTTCATATGATAAGGCATTTTGGCATTTACTGCTTAGCAGTCAGAGATCTTCTGGTTGGAATTGATATGGAGGAGTGGAATGAATGTGGTCATTAAAGTCAGACCAATTTTGCTCTATGTCTTGACCTTCAACTACTTCTCTGAGCCTGGCACCTTCCATTATTTGGAGGAATAATACTTATCTCTTGTGATAAAAGAACCTAATTTATAGGGTTATTCTGAGAGAAAACCTGTGAAGTGTGTAAAACACTTCCTGACATATAGTAAATGCTCAATAAGTGTTAAAACTCTTCTGTGCCTTCCATACTCCTGGAATGATCAATATGTCTGATAGTTGTGGTTGCCACACATGACTAACCTACTGGTTATTATATAAAAATTGGATCTCCAGTATGGACTGACTGGTAGTTTTTATGATCTGTACTAGTGGTCTATTTTTCATTAAGAATTATATTAATTATTAAATATGTCATTAAATTATACATATAAATTTGATATAACTATTAAATATATTTTCAGGTCCAACAAACATATAATGAACATTTATTATATGCCAAGGACTGTGCCAGGCAATTTAAAAACATAATCTTTTTTTAATCTTAATAAAGCATTTGTGAGGTAGATATTATTACCCCCAGTTTGTAACTTGGGGAAACTAAGGCTCAGAAAAGTTAAAAATTTGCCTATTTATATTTGGAAAAAAAAGAATAGAACTGTACCTTACAAAAATAAATTCAAAATAGTTTAAAGGTTCAGACATAATTCAGACTATAAAAGCATTAAAAGTAAATATAAAAAATATCTTAATAGCCTTGGGTTCACTATAGTCCTAAGGGTGACATGAAAAATAGAAGTTACAAAGGAAAAAAATGATACATTCGCCTCCATTAAAAAACAAATTCCTTTACAATAGAATATTACAAATTAAGTTAAAAGGCTGGGAAAAAAATATTTGTACCATACATAACAAAAGATTGATACCATATATAGAGAATTTCCTTTGAAACAAATGAAAAGGACAAACTGCCCAGTTGCAAAATGGGTAGACAATAGAAATTGGTGAGCAATAAAAGAGGAAGATGCCAAAATATTAGAAGGTATTAATTATGTTAGTATTCAAGGAAATGCAATTAAAGAATAAAAAACTAACACATCAGATTGGCAAAAACTAAAAAAAGATGGATAATTGCAAATGTTGGTAAGGTCACAAGTAACTATTTTCATACTCTGCTAGTGGAGCTATAAATTGATAGGACTACTTTGGAGGATACTTTTAGCATTATCTATTAATATTTAAATTGTGCATTTCAAAATCTATCCTAGAAAAAAAACCTCATGTACATGCATAATGATGAGGCATTTATAGGGAATACTTTTTGTAGCATTGTTTGTAATGATGTGAACAACCTAAATATCCTTCAAAGGAAAGTAAACTATGGTTTAGATAAACTACAAAATTCTGTGCACAGTATAATAAAAGAATGGAGTAGATATGTGTGTATTAATGTGGGACTATCTTCAAAATATATTGTTGAAAGCAAAACGAAAACAAAACAAAATAGCTAAAGATATATCCAGTATGAAACCATTTCTATTTAAGTCCATATACAACCACGCTGCATATTTTTTTCCTCTAGGTAGAAAAATATTTGAAAGAATAAACACCAAATATTTAACAGTGATTACCACTGAGGTGGAAGAAGGCATTGAAATTGAAAGTGTGTGTCACATAGGCCTTTAACCATATTGGCAACTAATTTTGCGAGGAGAATGTAACGAAAAAATTAGTTTAAAAAAGAGAAAAAGCATAATCAAAGTTACACAGACAAAAAGAGAAGTTTAAAACTAGGTAGTCTAGCAAAACTAACCAACAAATACGAAACAGGTTCCCCCCATTACATTGCCTTTCATATTATCTTTCTAGATCCTGAGAAAATTACTTTAAAAGGAAGCTATAATGTTTATGTTGATTCCAAGTCTGGCAGTCGTTTAGAAATGAGATTCCTGGTCAGTTATGTATTCCTTTGTCTTTATCCTAAATTTGAGCTCTTAGCCTCTTAAATGTCAACCCACTTAGTTCAATTTTCTGCTTTGTCAGCATATCATATCCTATTCTGCTTTAATATAGAAAACAGTAAAAGGTTTCTGCTTTTACTGTCAATGAAAATTTTTGTCTGTAGGATTCTGTTGCCCTAAGCTGCTATTCAGTTTCTTTCAATTTATTAATGCAGCATGCTCAGTATTGAATGGTTTGTTGACTTTGAAGAGTGTCTATCACTTTTTAGGTTTGGATTTCTGGTTTTGTGTATAGTTAAAAGCCTGACTCCTCAAAAAGCCATTATCATAATATTTCCTACATGGTTTTAATATAGAACTTAAAAATATGTATACCTTTAAATATGATAAATCAAACATTTTCCTGGCCTATTTTGGAAATGTGGTATTGCCGACACCAGCTTTAAACCCCCTTATTATGTCCTTTATCATGTACTGTTTTGAATATATGACACAAAAATGGCTTGTGCAATTGACAAGCATGATTTGGAGACCACACTGCCTATGTGTTTGTGATGTTTTATTAGGACCTCAGGGACTTTGGAGAGTATACTTAACAACCATTGATGACATTCGATACATTTTTAAAGTTGATTTGAAATCTTCTTATTGTTTTTGAACTTCCGCCTTTGACTTGGGCCTCTTTATGCCATGGGGTAGGTAAGAGTAACAGTAACCTCTTTTTCTTGCTTAATAATCAAAATACCTTCTAATAGTGACCATGATGGTACTGCTTTATATTAAATTCCTTTCTGTAGCTCACAGTACCTTGGAGAAGTTGCAATGTTCTTTTCAAAAAAGAGAAATGATTACCAGGGTACTATTCTGGGACTTTAGTCCAGCTTGTGATTTTGGGGTGGATCACTGGCAGTGCTCTGTATGGTTGGCTTTGAAAGACTGTAGCAGGAACTTCCCAGAAATGAGGAACAAAGAAATGTTGTAGTCAGCCTTCCAGGCATTCTTTTTAAAAACAGTAGTAATAATGCTTATAAATAAGGCTTAATAATGCTTGAAATTGATAATGACTCTGGAATAATTTAGGAATTATAAGGCATTTCTTAGGCACTCCATATTTCAAGGTAAAGCTCATGCATATATATCAGACCAACTCTTTCTTTTGCTTATTTTAAACACTTGGCCGAGATTATTCAGGGACTTTCTCAGTCCTTCTGGCTCCGATTGTTGCACTAAGTTCCTTAAATATTACTTGCTTGTGAGTGTGTAAGTACATGCTTTTTCATCCTAGAACTGTCTTCACACTCTTTATGTCATCTGCTTTAGCTGCTCTTTCATCTGGATCCTGGAATGTTGTAGGGTTAATGCTTTGTTGCTGGCTTTGCTTGAACAAACTCCTTGATTTCTTTCATTAAAATATTCACATGGTGTTTTTAAGCACTCACAGAATTTTTGCCATGGAAGGTGGTAATTTGGAGAACTGCCCTCTCACTCTCACATTGATATGTCATTTGTGTCTGTACAACTGCACCTTGTGAGAGCCTCACTCAGGCCTAGCTCTAGGCTGGCCCCATGGACTTGGGGCTTAAGCAGGACCACAACTGACTGGGCAGTTAACTCTGGGTGGCTGGAATTGACTGTATTTAAGGGGCAGATCATAAGTAGCACTGTTAGACCCAGGGGACAAGTGTGGGGCTGAAATATGGGGATGAGTCAAGAAGGTGACAGCCAGATGAACATCGGAATGGAGCAGGAAGCAAGGCCTGTGTTGAGAGAAGGGGCCACCAGCCCAGGGCTCTTTATTTATTTATTTATTTTGTTTTAATCTTGCTATTTGGTACATCGACTAGCTGAGTTAAAACAAAACCATCAAAATGTAGCTACTAAGTAGATAATCCTAAATTGCTAAAATAAGCTACCTGCAGACTCCCAGATGGGCCGAGGGCCACCTTGAAGCACGTAGTGCATTTATTTGTCTTACAGAAAGTTGGAGCTTGTCAGTCCAGTGGTTATACAGATTTTTAGTATAATCATTTTGTGGTTTCACTGTTAATGATGAGTTTAACAAGACATCTGTATTTTGGGGTTTGTCTTTGTTGATTTTCTGTGGTTCAGTAGTCTAAAGTTGGTGAGCTTATATTCTGAAAACGTTTTGAACCAGAGCAACTATTTATTTTTGAATTCTAAATAGTCAGATGGGTTTTCACTTTAGACCATAAAATATGAGAAACGGAAGGGAGCTTTGACATCTTCCTATAGCAAATTCCTTATTTATTCATTTGTTCTTTTGTCGTTTATTTCATTGAGCATCTGCTGTGCGACACACACTACTTTTGACAAGAGGATAACCTGAAAAGAGATTAAGTGTATTAAACATAAGTCTCAAAAAAGAAGCAAATTTTTTAGATTTTGTTCCTGTTGTGATTTGTTTGCATACTGATAAATACTGAGCTTTTTCGTTCATTCCTTTTATTTGGAACTTTGATTTTGGTGATGGCATGGTATCAGGAACAGATAAGAATATCAAAGAATAGTAACTTTTGCTTTTCTGTAGGTCTTAGAAATTTAAGAAAGGTGACTATATGATATGTATATTGAGTTGCTATCCTTAAAGAGTGAATTTTTCTTTTCTTCTAGAATCACAGGTCCTAGTTGGACTGCATAGTCCCCTTGTACGTTATAGGGCATTTTTGAAAATGCAAATAAATACAAATTCAATTTTGTTTGCATCTAATTTGCTTTTTTACTTTACTAGAAGTATTTAATCTTGCTTTGATTCTTCTGTTTCACATAATCATTGTGCTTGATTATATTTGAGCAAAACAATTTACTTCGTTTTTCATTTTCTTTAGAATAAAAAAATTAAAGTAAATTATTTTTATCAATTTAAAACAAATCAGGGAGTTCTAAAGTGAATATCACCATGTTCCCATGATTTTCAATATATTTGGTGGTGATTTATTTTTATTTTAAACAAAAGGAGCTTCTATGAAACTGCTAATAATTGTAGCTTTGTTCAGTATTAAATGTTTCTTAAAATGTGGCTGCTTTCCAAATACCACAAATAGTTTAAATTATTTTACCTTTAAGATAGTTTTTTTAATAGAGTCATTGGTTAATTCTGAAAGTAATTCAGACTCAGAGTTTATAATCTTCTAAACTATGACTCTTTGAAACTTGCTTTTTTAAAAAAAAATCACATTTGGCTCTTTTCTGATAGTTTAGAACTTGGCAATGAAAAGGAAACTGCAAGGATTTATTGCAAATGAATTTGAAACCACAGTTTAAAACTTGAGCTCTTTAACAAAGCATGGAATAGCATATATGACAATCCAACAAACTTTTTTTTTGCTTTGCCTGTATAGAAAGTTTCCCACCTTGCTTTCTCTTTGGTCTACTGAACATTTTTATGTGGTTGATAAATTCCAAATATCCTGGAATATTTTACATGGGATCTATTTAACCGAATGAGATTGGATCTTTGCTATTTTACATGCCAAAGCATTTTTGCATGGGGTTTACTTCTACCCCCAACAAAAAGCTTAGCTTAGGTTGCTTCTGAGAATTGCTGAGAAGGAGGTGGGGCTTGGCAATGATTAACCCAGTGGAATAAGATTATGTTAAATTGTGAATGTTATATGTGGAACCCAGGGATTTGAGGTGTTCAGAGTAGTACCCATTGAAAGAAAAGAATGTGTTCCTAAGTAGGTGAAAGAATTCAATTGAAAGGGAAGGACAGGAAAAAAAGGATTGCAGAGAAAGACAAAAAGGAAAGGACATATATTGTTCAAGTATGTGAGAGAAGAATCAACAGCGTGAACAAAGCCTTAGTTGCTTCTTAAAATGTTGACTCCTACTTTGAGGTGCAATCCCTACCTTCCCTACTTTGTTGCATTTTCCCTTTTCAGCATGCCTTTCCTCCCTTTTTAAAACTTATTTGCTCTTTTCTGGGATTTACTCTGCAGCCCTCTTCACAATAGGGTCTTGTCCCATGCAGACGCAGTCCTGCCATGAATGCTCTCAGCCCTTCTGGCTGCTCTGCTTGTGGCTCTCCAAGTAAGGACAGAGGGTCTTTCTCTGGGGCATGCTTTATTTAATACATGCTGAGCTGGCCCACCCTGGCTCTTCTAATACATACTAATACTCTTTTTTTCCTGACTTATGAGTACATGATCATTTGATCATTCCTTGTTTTAAATGTTCTTTTTCTGCTGACAGAGAAAGAGATGACTTGATGTCTGTACTAGTTTCCATAAGAAGCAGCTTGGCAGATGTGCAGCAAAGAGAAGCAAGTGCTTACGAACAGGTGAAACAAGCTGTGCAAATGACCGAGGAAGCCAATTTTGAAAAAACCAAGGCGAGTCGAATACATGCAAATAAAGACATTGGAGAATCGCTCTTTCTTTTTTTTTCCTCTTAGTGTTTCTTTGGTTGTTCTTCCATAACTGAACTCTCTTTTACAAACACAAAGTGAATACCAATCTGTTAATGTTGACTTTTCTAAATTAAACAAATTTGCTATTTGGAAAATTCTTACTCCTCTGCAAATACTCTTGTTATATCACTGTTCAGAGAATGTAGTACCATATGGTAACATACTTTGAGAGACTTGTGTGCTTAATCTTTTTATTTGCTGATAATTTTCAATACCATGAAAATCTTAACACCCAGTCATTAGTTTTATCTGTTCATATGACTAAAGATAAATATTTTTCCTCTATACATGGGAAATTTTGAGAACATTCAGAAATGCCAAAGACAATAATATATGTGTATTTAAAAGCATCTTCATCTATGAGTATGGATTCATTGTAAGCTAACTCAAACATACTGAATAATGGTAACAATAATGATTAACAGTGATCAGTGTTCTAGGCACTTTGAATAATAGTTTACTGTTGATGCATTGCTGTGTTTGGGGGCCGCACCTTAATCCATTAAAGTTGCTATGTATTTTCCCTAGACACACTAGCTATACTTCAAGTGCTTAAAGACCACATGTAACTAGTGAGATTGCCATATTAGATGCTGCAGATATATTAAAAGAACTTTTTCATTATCATGAAAAGTTTTATTGGATAGCAGTGGTCTATGTCTTATAGTAATGTCAGTGTTTTCCTAAAATATTAGGGCTGTTCAAGTCTATATTAAGCCTCTTGTCAGCCATGGCCTTATCCGTTTGTCTCTATCCAGTTCATCCCTAACTCTTCCCAGACCCTTTGACCCTCATTCATCACCAGTGCCTCTCTGCCTTCTGGAACTTAGGTTCAGTTCTGACCAAACTCCCTAACATACTTTGTTTCCTCAGACACTCCTCCTATTTCTTCATTTGTTCTGAACTCTGGTAGTTGCTTGATGACATTATGACCCTTAAAAACTCCAGCGAAGGCCCTGTGGCCATTCATTTCATCTCATGTGGCTATGACGGAGAAATCAGCATTTACTTCACTCTTTACTGCCATTTCCAGGGCTTGCTTTTGGCACCTACTTTCAGTTATCTTTGAAATCAGTGTTGCTTCTCTTTTTTCTAATCTCGATCAATAAAAACTCTCAATCTAGAAGGCATTCTTTGACGGTTTTTAAGAGCTTTAGCATCTGACCCTTCCCCCCCCAACCCTATCTCCTTCCATCATCCTTAAAGATTTCAACATTCATGTTGTTAATATATGCAGCACCAATACTCTTTGGCCTCCTTAACTCAAGTATTCCCCCTACTCTACTGTAACTCCCACGTGAACTGAAGTGCCGCTGAGATCTCAAACTCTGAAGATGCTCTCTCTGATGAGAGCCTTTTCTCTTCTTCCCTGTCAAAGTTAAATCTGCTCTGTGTCCTCATTTGTGCCTCTTCAGTATCCTCTCTCTTTATCTCTCATTTGATCTGTTGTCTCCATCCTTGTCTTCTTTTCTTCCCACTTGAATATGAATCTTCTAGTCTCAAACTGAACTCATTATTATCACTCCCCCAAACCTGCTGCCCTCCCTGTGTTCTCTAACTCACTGAATGGCACCTTTGTCCACCAACATGCTCTGATCAGAAAACTGGATGTCATTTTCTCTTCACCCCTAACTTTTAACCAGTTACTAAGTGCAAATCTGAAGTTTCCTGGAATTTTTTCCTCACTGACACTTGTTCAGGCTACAGCAATCTCTGGATTTATATATTACAACAGCCTCCTAACTTGCCTCTCTTCCTTCTCTCCTTTCTCTATACTGCAGCCAGAAGTGATCTTTCTTAAAGATAGATTTGACCATTTGATTCTCTGATTTAAAACCCTGCCGTGAATTTCCACTGCCTTGAGGACGATCTCCAGATGCCTTCACATGCTTATGAGGTCTGTCAGAATGTGGCTTCCTTTTCCCTCCAGTGTTGCTTCTTACTCTCCCCTCTCACACCCTGTCCTCCAGTAGACTCTGCCATCATCAAAGGCAGGAGAGTTTAGTGATTGAGCATGGGCTTATTAGAGTCAGCCAGACCTAGAATCAACTTCTGGCCCCACCATTCACTGGCCACGTGACCTTGGACAAGTTACTTAGCTTCTCTGTGCCTCAGTTTTTCTCGTCTGTAAAATGGAGAAATATCTGATTCATAGGATTGTTAATGAGAACTCCATTTTAAAATGTGTATCAGTTATCTTGTAGAAAGCCTGGCACAAAATATTTCCTCAATAAATAATGGCGGTGGTGGTGATGGTTATAATACTGCTGCTGATTGTCCTATGCTCTTTCCAGCTTCTGGGTCTTTGTAGATGCCATGCAAATTTTTTTCCACTCTACTGCCTGCATGTTTTCTCCATCCTTACATGTCTTAGCTTATATGGTGATCTCTCTAGAAAATCTCTGACCTCCCATGTCTAGATTTGATGTACCTCTTATGTGCCTTTATAGCAAGGTTTCTCAACCTTGGCACTGTTGACATTTTGGGCTGCATAATTCTTTATTTTGGAGGCTGTCCTTCACATTGCAGGATGTTTAGCAGCATTCCTGGCCTCTACCTACTAGATGCCAGTAGCACCCCCCCAAGTTATGACAACTGAAGATGTCTCTAGACATCATTGCTCTGGAGGGTAAATTTTCCCCCAGTTGAGAACCACTATGTATTATGGCATTTATCAAAATGTATTATTATGGCTTATTTGTCTATATCCTTCATTAAACTTTAAAATCTATGACAGTAAGGAACTTATTTAGCATCTTGCATAGTGCTCGGCATGTAATAGGTACTCAGTAAACATCTATTGATGAAGGGAATTGCAATTCTATTCTCACTAGCACCCTAGAATTCCTTTATTCTTATCTTTTCAGTTTACCTACTTTGCCAGTGCCCAGTGAAAATTCAATCATACATTTTTTTCCCTATTCTTACTTTTAGCCTAACAAGGATTGCTGAAGAAAGTCACTTAAGAAAGCCACTGAATGATTTCCACTGGAGTAATACTGGTCACCTTCAGTGGTTACAAGTCCAATTGAACATTTCTTTTCTCTGCAGTTTACTACCTTATGTACTCTACCCAGGAACTCCACTTTCCTCACTCCCCCAATGCCACTGCTAGTACCTCTCTCAGATGACCCACTTCTCACTTTACTGAGATTGGGACCAACTGACCACAGCCTCCTCAACATCTCCTCCCTCAAATGTCTCTTCTACTCATTTTTTTCCTTGCTTTTCTGGCCTTCCTTTTTCCCAAGATGAATCTCTTCCCTGGGTTCTTGATGTCTCCCACTTCTGAGCCATTTGCCATCACATCTCTCTTGCATCCTCTGTCCTTCCTTTCCTCTTCACTGTTTTCCCCCTCGTCCCATCTGCAGCTATTATTCCTGTTTAAACAAAAAGCAGCCCTCACATGATCATCTTCCACTCAATTTACTACCTTCTGTCCATCATTTCACTGGCAGACTTTTCAAAACAGTTGTCTACCCTGGTAGCTTTCCTTTCACTTCTGAACACATTGTAGTCAGGCTTTGAACAGATTGCAGTGTGATTTCATGCTACTGAATTGCTCACTTAATGATCACCGTTCACTTCCTGATTACCAAACCCTGTGACCTCATCTCAATCCTCATTTGACTCAAACCGTAGTTTTGGAAGCCATTAACTGTCCTATCCCTTGATTTAGCTGATACTTTACTCTCATAGATCCACATTGTATTGCTCCTCTTAAGTTTCTTTTAGCTTGTTTCACACAAACATTAAATGTAGACATTCCTCAGCGTTAGTTCCTAGCCATGTTGCCCTGATCTCCTGGGATTCGCATGTCCTTTCAGGGCCAAATATTACCATCATTTGTAACACCCCCACATTGCACCTATGGCTCTAACTGCTCTTCTGAGCTTCAGCCCTACATTTCTTGCTGCTACTAGATCTCCTTTTATGGACGATATTCTACTAGCATCTGAAACTCTATACAACCAAATTATTAATTTGCTCTACTACTTTTCCTTCTACCATTTTCTGTATTAACCTCTCAGATAATGGCCTCACCATCTTAACAACAGCCCTGGCTTGCATTCTTTAAATATCTTGGCTCTTCCCCATCACTCACTCTTTGACATCCAATCAGTTGCCAAGCTCTGTCTCTCTCTTTAGAGTCCCCTGTTTAGTTACACCCACCTTTCCATTCCTATACCATTGCCCTGGTTTAACTCTTCACATACTCTTACGCAACCTGTGCAGACTATTGCAGTAGCTTTCTGATTGATTTCCATCAGATTTCTTCCAACTGCAATATGTCTTTCACAATGGTGCTGTAGTCTTCCTGAATTATAAATCTCCATATTCAGGTAGCTCCCCTCTTGCAGTAGAATAAAAGACAAATTCCTTAGCATAACCTTTCAGATCTTTCACGATCTGGCCCCACTCTAACTTTCCTAGACTTAACTTTCACTACACTCTTTCATATAATTGTGTTGTTTCCAGAACAGGACCTATTATACAATTGACCATTTTCGTGAATTTGATTGTGCTATACTTTTCTGCCCTGTATTCATCTGTGAAATATCTATTCAACTGACTAGCCTAAACTCGGGTGGCAGTCTTCCCAGAAGTTTTCCCCAGCCCCTTCTTGTTTGAATTAATCTCTTCTTCCTCTATATTCCTATTGATGTTGTGTATAATTGTGGTGGCTGTTTACATAGTTCTTTTCACCAAAAGACCTTGAAAGTCAGGTCTGTGACATCTATCATTATATTCCCCACATGACAATTTGCATCTTAATTGCACAATAAATATTTGTTGAATTGAATTAAGTCAATTATTAGTTTTAAATATGAATA
>RJWJ010006393.1:9366-62862 GCA_004363605.1 Indri indri | reverse complement strand
TGTCCCTGGTTGATAAAGTGATAAATTCCACAGAAGCCTGAGGAGTTGCCAGAAGAAAGTCTTTCTCTGGCAGAGCATGCAGGATGTGATCAAATGCTTTAACAGAACACTGGAGTTACATGACCTTCAACAATAATGGCCAAATAATAAATTAGGCTTCCCAGCTGCTAGTGAATAATCATAACAGCAAATATTATGTGAAAATTAACACCATGACAGATAGTAAAAATGGTAATGTAACATATTGATCACAATCACTAAAGTATAGAGTACTGAAGCCTGAGAGAATCTCAGTTAAGAATGCAGGTATTTGGCCGGGCGCGGTGGCTCACGCCTGTAATCCTAGCACTCTGGGAGGCCGAGGCAGGCGGATCGTTCTGAACTCAGGAGTTCGAGACCAGCCTGAGCAAGAGTGAGACCCCGTCTCTACTAAAAAATAGAAAGAAATGATATGGACAACTGAAAATACATATATAGAAAAAATTAGCCGGGCATGGTGGCGCATGCCTGTAGTCCCAGCTACTCGGGAGGCTGAGACAGCAGGATTGCTCGAGCCCAGGAGTTTGAGGTTGCTGTGAGCTAAGCTGACGCCACGGCACTCGCCCCAGGCAAGAGAGTGAGACCTGTCTCAAAAAAAAAAAAAAAAAAAAAAAAAGAATGCAGGTATTTGATAAAAAGCTACTTCTGAAATTAGCACAGCATAATGCATAGAGGTTGTGAAAACAGTTTTAAATCACACCCTAATCCCAGAAAGTACAAGGGCATTACCTGGTGCATCAGATCATCATTGCCATGGTTTTATTATCATTATCATTGAATAGGTTTTTAGCGCTACCCCTCATTATAAACGATTCATCAGCAAAACAAGTATTGTCGGGATTGAATGGAGCCCTTGGTTTTAGGGACAAAAAATGGCGGAGCCCTTTCTCTTGTTCCTCCTTTCTTTATTCCGTCCTTCTAATTTCTTTCCTTGTTCTTCCCGTTCTTTTACTCATATTTAATTATACTAAGATTGCACATATATTCGGAATTAGTGGAGCTGGTAGGAGTCATGTCATTTTCTCTTAAAAATCTCTTAATATGGTAACATCATCTAAAAGATTAAGGCCAATCTTAGAAATGTGACCCTCAAGTCCTTTAATAACTGGCCCCTGCCCACTTCTCCAACCACAATACTTTCTACCTCTTGCCTGACACATTATTCTCTGGAGCATCTACCTGTGCTAGTGTATCATTACATCTTTTTTCTAACCTAACAAACGTTGGTATTGCCATGCATAATCCACACAAACTGAGCATCATTAGTCATTCCAAAGACCTGGGAATCCCTTTTAATGGAATGTATCATTTGTAATCTCGTGGTTTAATTTCTTTTAATTCACTACCAAAATTTTCTCTATGAATAATTCCAATTATCCGTCTGTTCATTCTTACAGAAGCCAAGAGGTCTCCTACTAGTTTTGCATAGTATACATTTGTGTTTTATTTCACGTCAAATTTTTCATGTGAGAATGTTCTCAGACATACCTAAGATAATTAACAGTTTTTCAAGAGAAACAAAGCTACCATTTATATTTTCACAATCCCAAGGCTGTGCCCTAAACACATTCAGTTTTTAATAACTGGTATTTGCCAACCAACTGGCTGACCAGTGGTGCACTAAGAATAAGCACTAACCTTTATTCTGGACACATTAACTTAAACTTTAAAAGCTTCTCAGAGTTGGCATGGCTTTCAAGCCTGAATGTTCTGTGTAAAACATAAAAAGCCCAGTGCCCTCAAAATATTTTTCTCTTTCCATAAGATAAAATTTTATTTGATATTTAAATTATATTTATTTTTCCTATAACGCTAATGAAAATAATTATATTCTCCATTACAAAAAAAGTCCGAAGACCTGAACAAATAGTTTATACAAAATAGTTTATACAAATAGTTTATACAAGATTGAGCCTTCTATGTACCAATATGGCAACTGGATGTGTTGTGTTCTTTTTGCTTTTGGTATTCTAAGAACGGTAATAAGAGCCACCTCTTTTGCTGCCATATCCCCCAAACCTAGAACTGGGTCTGGGATAGTATCTGTTGACTACATGAGTAGATGACTCCAAACCCATCTCTTAGCCACTAAATTATATTGTTATCCACTGTTTCATCTTTTATAACCAATTCTGTGTGAATTACAACTAGCCTACTTGTATTTTACATACTCTACCATGTTTTTGATTATAGGATAAATATTTAGATATTGCAAAATTCAGAGAAAGGCATCGAGTAGAGGAGATATAGTCAAGAAGATACTTTATTGTCTGATTCAGTGGACTTATTTTTCTCCTCTTTTTAAAATATAAAAGAAGTTTAATATTTGCTAACCTCTGTAAATTCTGATGTAAGAGTACAGTTAATTTTCAGTATTAACATAATGAATTTTCAGGAAATTGAATAAGGTTACTGTAACCTCACTTTGAACAATACAGCATTTGAAAAAGCATCAAAACTCGTTTTTGTTGCTTATTTGCCTGTGAAACATGCTTTATGATGACCTTTTTCAATATTGCCCTCTAATTGGCTTTGCTGAATTTGGGAAAACATAAATTACACAGAACCACATTTAAAAAATTAAAGTGGATGTACAAGCTAATTTAGCCTGAAATGGGAGAAACACAAGACTTTTTATTGAAGGATAATTCAGACCACACTATTTCGAGTTCTCATTTTATGTGGAGCACTGAAGTTTTCAAAAGATGACCTAACAAGAGAGCTAATTTATAGTATTTTCAAAATGATTTTAAGGTTTAAGGAATATGCCCTTTTCTTTTATTCCTCCATACTAATGAACATTTATAAATTGCACTACTTGATTGTCCCGCTCCTTCCTTGATTTGGTAGGCAGAATATTCGAAATATTTAATCGGCCAGTTATTTCTATTTCAAATCCCATTGCAGACAATGAAACTACTGGTTTGGTAAGAAAACTTAATGTGTCAGAAAAAAAGAAGTGGATAGTGTTTCACTAAGGGTCTTTGCATGTAACCTTTATCAGCAAGTCAAGACCAGCTTTCATCTTGCTTATTTTAGAACTTTCTCGATCTGTGGGCCTGAGATGCCTCTTTGCAGCAGTAGAGAGGTGGTGGGAGGTTGTAGACGTTATTTTAGTTTTAAATTTATAACGGAGTGAAAGGAAAAAAATGGTATTATCTTTTGTAACAAAGCTGATGCATATCTTGACAAAAGTGTTCCTGTAATAAGATTAAATAATGTTTCAGTTTAGCCCACTAATCTAACAAGACACATGAGTAGGTGCAAGCTATAGATGAAGTATTCATTTCATAGAGAAGTTACTTTATTTTATGATGACTGTGAATAATTAGTACAAAATTAAAATGCACGCACATGAACAAATTGAGTTATTTGTTCATATCTCACTCTCCCCACTCTGCCTCAGAAAGCTTTCAAACGAGCATAGTTTTTTTTCCTAAATAAATTCTAGAAATGAGAAAATCCAATAAGTAGGAGAATTAATTTGTGTTTAACTTTCACATATTTACCTTATGGGTAGCCTACCTATTGCCCTAGTTCCTAGGGAGCTTTGTTCCCAAATTGCAAATATAAACAGGAGATTGGTATCTACTTTGCTTCAGTAAACCTTGATTGGCAATCATGAACTACTTTTGCACGATTCAGGATTATTCCTTTGTTTTGTTTCTAGAAACTAATATTTGCCATATATTGGCTTTTGGGTAAAGAAATCATCACACAGAACATTTTGTGGCTATACAGTATGGTCCCATGGATTTTCTGACATTTTGGGAACTATTTTTTCATATTTATTGCAAGGCTTTATTTAGACCTTGTCTCTAGCAAAAGTACAGAACAGTACAGCATGTATTTTGCTTGATACACTCCTGGTTCTTTCTTCCTATCCACACTTGTTCGTATCTATTTTCATTTAGTACTATTTTTATCTTTTATTGTGTAAGTTTAAATGCCATCTTAAATCTTTCCGTAACCAGGAGGGTAAAGCTAGATTAGATGGATAGATCAATAAATATATCAATAGAGAGAATGTGGTATAGCATTCACAGTTTTACTGTTTTTGAAGTTTGTACCTCATTTGCTCAATGAACTTCCATTTACCACCCGATATGTTCATAGTTATATATTGTGATTCCAAGTAGAATACTATGGTCTCTAATGTTAAGGACCTAAAATTAGAGTAGGGGAGAAAGCTACCTTGATAACTAACCTCTGTACAATATGCTATTTATAAAAGACATGAAAAACTGGCTATCAGGACACAAAGGGTTCTTGGCAGCTCTGGGTATAAAATATTAAGAAAAGTTTCATAGAGGAGAGGTTATCTGACCTGCACCGAGGAAGAACGTCTTATGCAGGGGTGGAGGAGAGGAAAGAACAGCATTAGCAAAGGTACACAGAAACATGAATATGCATGATGGATTTGAAAACTCTTTTTGTAATTCCCTTTTTGTCCCAATTGTCAGTTGGAAGTAATGCTGCACTGGGGCCTCAGCTTAGTAATAAATGACTACACGTACCTGATACGGGTTCTCAACAGCCCTTGAGTATTACAATAAGTGCTGCTTGACACGGTGGTATGGGGTTAAAGCATCCTCTGTCCCTCCTGATTCAGATCTGTTTTATTTTTCTACTAGGCAAAAGCTGCCTTTACATTGTTGGGGCAAACACTGCATCTAAGATCTGTACTATACTTATGGAAGGAATTGCTGGCAAAGGTCAACCAACAAAGTGACTAAAACAATAGCCAGGCTGATGACATTAGCTGTACAGACTTGACTCCCAAATTCTGTTTAGGTTTCTTTTTGTTGTTGTTTTTTTTTTTTTTTGAGACAGAGTCTCACTCTGTTGCCTGGAGTAGAGTGCCATGGCGTCAGCCTAGCTCACAGCAACCTCAAACTCTTGGGCTCAAGCGATCCCCCTGCCTCAGCCTCCCGAGGAGCTGGGACTACAGACATGTGCCACCATGCCTGGCTAATTTTTTCTATATAGATTTTTAGTCGTCCAAATAATTTCTTTCTATTTTTAGTAGAGATGGGGGTCTCTCTCTTGCTCAGGCTGGTCTTGAACTCCTGACCTTGAGGGATCCACCCGCCTCGGCCTCCCAGAGTGCTAGGATTACAGGCATGAGCCACCGCGCCCGGCCTGCTTAGGTTTAAAATTAAGATGAACACTCTCCAGTGGGGCTGTGGGGAGATGACTTTGAAGCATACTTAGTGTAATGTAGGAATAAGAAGCTTCCCATCCATATAAGAGGTCCCCAGAATTGCCCATGTCTCAATTTCTAGAAGAGCTCATATTCTCAAAAGAAAACACATCTCCCCAAAAGATGCTTATTAATTACAAATGGAAAAAGTGTGGAAACCTGGCAAATGTAACCTTAACCAAGTGATCAGAGCTGACATGGCCAAGAATAAGACTTGCACATATCAAGTATATCCTGACATTATGTACAAAGAAAGGCAAAACATCACTTTTGTGATATCCCCGTCAAAAATGTATGACTTGAGTCTATTGTTGAGAAAACACACACAGACCTAAATTCAAGGGACATTCTACAAAATAAGTCAATATTCTTCAAAATTGTCAAGGTCATGAAAGACAATGACTGAGAATTGTCCCAGATCGGAGACTGAGAAGATAAGACAATTAAATGCAGAGCAGGATCCTGGGTTGGATGCTGGATCACAAAAGGACATTAGAGGTACAATTGGATTTTGAATAAAATTTGGAAATTAGTTAATACTATGTGCTAATGTTAATTTCATGACATTAATTATACTATGCTTATTTCCTATTAACGTATAAGAAAGCTGGAAGAGGAGTATACCTTCTGTGTACTATTTTTACAACTTTTTATGTCTGAAATTATTTCAAAATAAAATGTTAAAAAGGAGAGAAAATATAAATCCTAGTTCTTCCCATTTCCTTTTTTTCTTACTACTAGCCTTACAAAAGGAAGAAGAAAAAAACGAGAAAATGAACAAAAACATATAAATATGTGTTTATGTATAGCTATATCTATACATAATTCAATCTTTTTGTCTTATGAAGTGTCCATTGCTTTCAAAAGTTATGTATTTTCTTTTCAGGAAAATGTTAACTAAATTCAAGCTTTTTTGCTTAAATAAAGAGTTATAAGACCTACAACAGATCTAATGTAGCGTTTCACCACAATTCTCATTAGAAATATTTCAAAGATTTAGGGGAGGAAAAAAAAAAGCGTTCCAGAGCCTATTAGCTGTGGCTAGTCCATTCTCTCATAATAATATTCTTATGGCTTATAAGGCCTCCTCCCATAGTTAAAACAAAATTTCTTAGGCCCTAACAATCCTCAAGCAGAATATTGCTAACCCCTTTAATCTTTTTCACAGTTCACCTAGATTGTTAAAATAAATTTAAATCTCCTAAACTGATATATCTACCTCGACTATTTTTTAGAACACAGAGATTATTTTCAAAATTTTCCACTGAGAAAGGAGATTATAACCTAAATAAATCTATATTCTGCCCAGCATATTTTTAGGCTGCTACTAAATACTGATTGTATTTTAAATATTCTAATGTGGTGACACAATATCTTTTTCATCTCCCCAAAGTCCTATTAAATGTATAACAATAGTAGACACTTTATTTAAGTGGATAGATGGATGGAAGACTCTGGCTAAAGAATCTATTTGATAGAGAAACTCTAATGGGCCTAAACAGAACTAGTTTCCATCTCCAAAGACTACTGCCTGGGGTCATTTGCATTTGAATACGAGAATTAGGGAGAAAATTTACTTAAGTCTGATTCTGGATCAAGGTTCCTAACAAGAAGCTAAGTAATGTAATTTGAAGGGCTTTTAACACCTTGTTAAGAGAAGAATCACCCACAGGGCCTTTTCGAGGTTATTAGAAGGTAATTTTAATGCCATTGGCCCAGGGAAAAGGGAGGGCAAATGTAAGTAAGGCTGAGCTAGACACTCTGAGCAATGCCTATAGATAAAACTAGAACTGCGTAAAAGTCCAGAACCAAGGAGTCCACTGTGAGAGTCCAGAGGAGAAAGAACATTGAGATGTCCCCAGAGTAAAGCCATTCCACGAAAACATAAAATGCAGCCCCATGGATTCATATCCGAAGACAGAAAAATAGCCTAGAAAGCCTAGAAATAGTCACACAGAGTGCTGGGGCAGAAAGAATCTGCTTGGACAGAATATCTAGAAAAAGCCCTCTCGTTGATCATATTGCCACAGTGATCAGCTTTCAGAGATACACGATCTCAATGGCTTTCATGTTTATTTAAATGGTGGTCTTCAGTGGGTTGAAGAAATCAGCTGCCAATCTTGATAAACAGAGGAACTGCATGCCTTCAGGTTTGGAGATGAAGACGGCACAAAGTTGCCCACCCAATCCCCTTCTACCTGAAGCCTGTCTTTGTCCAGAAACTGTAAAGGAACTTATAGAGGAAAAATGGGAAAGACACTTAGGGGACATGAGTCTTATTCCTAAAACAATAGGGATATATAAATCATCGAAACACCTTTCTGCCACTCTGGATCCAGTCCAGCTGAATGACTGTGAGAAGAGGGAACCTTTAGCTTCTCTGAGTCTGTGTGGGTGGTACAGATAGAAGCCTCATCCGGGAGGGGGCCCCCTAAAGATAACCTCAGAAACAGGGCAGCAGTCTAGATGCTGGGCCTGAGTCTTGGCAGCAGTCACCAAGAAGCAGAGGGGTCTTATCAGTACTTATACTGAAGGTGACATCTGAAATACAGACTGGCCTTTTCACTCACAAGTCTCTGAGATACATCTGCAAATAAAATTTGTAGGGGGGAAGAAAAAGATTTTTATGAAAGTATGGGCAACACACAGAATAAAACTAGCAAAACCCAGCTTCGAGCATCTGTTTTTCTGTCCCTTATTCCTGAGCGTTGCAGTCATAAATTATCTATAGTTCAGTAACATGGCTGGCGAGGAAGGCTGCGTGATACAGCAGGAATGCAGTGCTCTGTTCAAGGTGGCCCGGCTGCAAGGAATGGAAGCAGAGCATTGTCCAGTTCCATTGGCTGCAGCACATCTCAATTCTGGTCCAGAAGGAACTTAGGTTTACCTGAATGATGCCGTGGGAGGTGGGTGATGTGGTGTTAGCATGTTCTCTCCTTTGTGCTGCTGGGATGATTAAAAACCTTGATTTGCTTTTCTTCTCAGCCCCCTGACGCCCTTGGCCGGCAAAGGGAAAAGGTTTCTGTCCTTGAGTCCCACTTGATGTATATCTGAGAGTAAGATCTGAACCCAGCAGAATTAACAGTAATATGACTGTAGCACTTTTTTTCCTACTCGTTTAGACAGATAGGTATTTAGCTTTAACAAGAATGAAGTGGGTATGGTATAGGTGACGGAGAGTTTGGCTCAGAATAGATCACTCTCAGTAGGGATGCAAGGCCCTCTGGTATCCAGGGGAAAGTCTTGAGTGATACTCCTTTTGGCACATAACATTAATATCTTCGAGGGAACATGTAAAAACCTTACCTCCATCTGAAAACAAAGATCAAAGTTTTCAAGCCTTACATTGAAAAAGGAAGAAGTCATTGTTATATCAATATGGAACCTTTCCTCCAAAGTGGTCCTTAACGGTGTATGGTTGAATATGTAGAACCCATTAATGGCAGGACTGATTCTGGTACCCAAGGAAGCTACTCATATTTTAAATAAAAGTCCAATCGTAGACTCTATCGGTAAAATTTTTCCATCTCTAATGTCCCATTCACATCAGAATTTTATATACACTGTAGATTATGTCCCAGTGTAGATATATAAAGAGGAATCACTTCAGTCTGTATTTTGGCTCTCTGGGAAGAGGGAGTAGAGAAGAGAAGCTGAATAACTGTGAACAACAGTCTTTTCTATCTTGTCATGTGAGAAATGAAAGAAAACCATCTGCACGAATATGAAGAAACAAATTATCTTACGGCCATCTACATTCACACCCTAAAAGAAATCACACTGAACTACTGGAATATACATGGCAGACTCAAAAAGCAAGTTCTTCCTCCGGTTCCTATTGTTTGTGCTTGTCTTTCCATAGAGAATTGGTATGTTTTTATAGCAAACTTTGTTCTGCAAGTCTGATAGCAAAAGGAGCCTAATTAGGTAAAGATAGCTAAGGAAGAGAGGGAAAGTTGCAGTCATGAGACAAAATCAGAGCCAATGAGAATTTGTGGAGTCACACACAATGGGTTTTTTGTATATCTACTGAGTTCTTAAATATTTTATCAAAACTGCATTTAGTTCATGGAATATCATCACTCTCATTTGGTCATACCATGAGTTTCTATCAGCATTTCTCTCACATGTTAAAAGGTACAGAAGCCACCTTAGTAATCTAAAACTACTTACTTCAGGATGTAGATATTGTACTTCCCAGGGCTATTTTTTAAATGAATCTGTCTCTTGGGTTGGCCATAGTTAAACTCCAGGACATTGAAAATACATCAAATGGACTGAATTAGTGAAATTTGAGCATAGATAATTTGTCTCTTTGTCTTCAAATTGCAAAGTTGGAAATCGTACTATTAGCAAAGTAAATTTTATATGTCTCTCTGAGAATAAACAGTCTTCATGCCAGTCTTTCTAAATGTATACTCAATAGGAAAATTTCTGACTTCCTGGGATTTTTCTACGTTATCTTAGATAGTTGGCTACAAAAATAGGTTGTTTACGTCATGGAACATTATGTCGATGTCTGATACTTTTGGGGTGACTTGGAGTCCTCTTCTCCTGATGAACTTTACATCAGTGACAGATACCGTATGAGAACTACTCTTTGTAATACCAATCAACTAAATATGGCACACATTTCTATGTTTTAACTTTAAAAAATTATATATCCTTGACTGTGATTAAGAGAAAAACAAAATTACTGAAGGACATGAGGAACACAAGTGGAGTTTGCAACTTTGCTAAAAGATTATGTAACTCAGAGGTAAATAAATGTGCATGGTGTCCTGGGTTTTATGATTAAATCATAAACAAAATTTAAAGTAGTGGTTGAACTACTTCAATATCTATGTGTATTATTAATGGTCACATATTCTTTAGGGAAAACTTGAGCCATGCATTCTTATCACCAAGAAATCAGTGTTAAAATTCCCCAAGATTCTACACCCTTTATCTAATAATAATATAACGTATCTTATGCTATGTGCATAATGTACATAATAGTAATGGGTCTGTTGTAGTCAGAAATGAGATATGAAGACAGGAGAAGAAGCTATATTAGTGATGCTATATTAATTATGACAGAGAAAGCTTTTCCATTATAAGCCTCATTTTTAAGATGCTTGAAACTTTCCCACGGGAATTTTTCTCATGAGTTTTCTTTTCTTTTGGCCTAGTAATGAAAATAAGTAGATTGGTTTTTAATGTTTTTTCAGAAATTTTATCTGAAAATAAAAGTGGTTTTCCATCCATTAGAACATTTTTTTTAGAGACTTTATTTTCTGAAACCTCAAAACAAATAGCTTTTTAATGACCTTCAAACTTGTCTCCAATGAAGAAGTTTAGTACCTTTGGTGTAGTAGGCAAAGTTTGATTTGCAGATAATTGAATTACAAGCATTATCCAATTCTTCCTCTGCAAATTGTTGTGTCCCCAAATAGCAGTTAGCCCACTGCACCTTGCAAATCAGGGGAACTTGCAGTTACGTGGTCAGTTACTGAAAATTAGCCACTCCTGGATTGTGAGTGTTATGGGTACAGTTTTTGTGCATGCTAGAAAAGAAACCAGAGCTGAAAACTGGTTGCTGGACTCTGACACGGCACATTTGAAGATAAGTGAACTTCCTTAACAAAGGAGAGAGCAAAGGCAAGGTGAAACTGTGGCCTATGTGATCTCTTGTTTAAAGTCTCGCTGGGACAGAATCACCTCATTCACTCAACAGATTGAGATCCACTCAGGAGACACATGGTTGAGATCCAAGACACAGAAAGGCCTTGACTGCACATTAAAATGTTAATTGTGCCATTGAGGTTCAGTGCTGTCCTTCAACCAAGAATTTTCACCGCTTGCCTTATTAATGTATTAAGAAGCGATAGTATCAGCGGAGTAACAGCACGATAGAAAGACAGAATGTACATCTATTGAAATGCATGGCAATGCGTATTTCTTTAAAGCCCAAGTTTTTTGAGAAATTAACTTATGCACTCCTTCTCTTTATCACTGGAGCACTAGCCACACCCTACAATTTCTGATTGGGTTATAGAGTTTGGAATTTTCATAATTGGGGTTGGGGTGAACAAGTTATGTATTTGTCTCTACACTATATTTGAGCACAGGGACTATGTCTATTCTTTAATCTTTGCAATCCCAGTGCCTAGATCTGTGTCTAGCACAGAGAGACAATAAAGCGTTTTACATAAATTTTCAAATTTATGATGTTAAAGCAAAATGTCATATTCTCTAAATTATGAAAGTTAGTATTTTAGGGCGTCTATATGAGCATCTAAAAGCCTTAGTTTTATCTACGCATAAATGCATAGTAGAATACTGCCCTTTCAAATTTTATATCAGAATTTACAAATCAACTTGCATTGAAATTAGCAAATAGCCATGTTACATAATTAATTTAAAGACACCCCCACCTCTTTATTATGCTTTCTGCATGTGCTGTCATTGAGGAATTAAGCACAGGCATCCACTGCTTTTCCGCTGTTACTCTCTGGTCTGGTTGTCATGGAGCTAAAAAAAAAAAAATGTGTAGCTTGGCGAATGACTGGCTGGCCAGGTGGGTGATACAGGTGTTCTTAAGTCTCAGAACAATGCTTCCTCTGTGAACTCTTATCAGCAGAAGCTGCCACTCTATTCTTACTACCTAGCATCTTATTGTTTTCTGGGAATGGGTAATTTATGGCCTCCTACAAAAGAGATTTTCAACTCTCCAAGAAGCCAGAAGTTCATAGAAATCACTTCTTTTGTGGAATTTCATACATAATTCTTTTTGACCATCATTCATAGGGCATTTGTTTCAAATACTCATAATTTCCAAAAAGGGTACTTTGAGTGGGAGATTTCTAATGATAATTTCTTGGTAATGGTAATGTTTAGAAGATAGGAATATTATATACATTGCAATGCATGCTAAGATATGACATGGATTCTTCCCTCTGGTAGTATACAATTTTTCTTTTGATGTTTTTCTGTCCACCCATGAATTAAAAACAATACATGGTTTTAACTGTTGGCTGTGTGGCTCTGTGATCCCGAAGAGGTTTGGTAATCCAGGGTTCTGTTTTCACTTCCTAAAATCTTTAGAGTGATAAAAGGAAAATTCATACCATTTCTTTTCTTCTTCATGGAGGACATTAATTACTTTCATTCTTTTAAATTTGGGTCTTCCAAATCTGGACTCTGGTATTCTCTTAAACCTGAAAATGTTGTGGTGCCACCATAAGAGAGATAATCTTTGATGGATAATCTTGTTTATGTCATATGATCCCTCTGACGTGATTTTCTTGTCAAAACATGATACGTGTGATCATAATAATACCATATTGCATTTATTTAGAACTTTCATAGAAAAAATGTTATTTCCACTAATAATGCCTGGCCCATATAGCCATTAAATAAATAATTGTCAAGGATATCCATTATCTTGAGTTTTATCAAGACAGCATTCCTATAAGGTAGGTAGAGCATGCAACTGTCTAATTTTATAAATAGGGACACTGAGTCCCAGGTTAGGCTGGTGGTGTCCTCCAGATGACAGTACTTGGGTGGTGCACATAAAGCAGAAGCCAAGCTTCCTATTGCCACATCTTTGATTTTAAAATTAAATTAAATTTAAAAACTATATGCAGGACAAAGATATTTGTTTTCCTAGATTCTCCAGATGACGTAAAAGGGAGGAAAATTGGCAAGCTCTTTTGAAACTGATCACAAGCAAATCCAAAGTGTAATTTCAATTAGAAGAAAAAAAAAAAACCTGACGAAAAGAAAATTTTCTCTGATATTTACTGAAGCCATTATTACAAGTTTTGATTTGGTGAATGCACTTATCTCTATCGTCAAGTAGGTACAAAATGTTTGCAGCCTGGCTTTTATTGAGTGAACTTTTTCACTTTGAACACTGCAATGCTGAGATATTGATTCATTTCTAAAGAATTCAATAGTTGCAAATCAGTGCAAAATTAATGTTAGTTTAATAAATATATGATTACGAGCCACTCGGTTTGAGGTGAACACATTATTTTACTAGTTTATATTTTAGTTGGATGCAGTTTTTCTTATAGAGGCCATTTTATTTAATTTATAAGTGTTTGCATATAGTAAGTAACACTTTGTTCTGACACTCCAGTCATCTCCATTTCCTTTCTACTAATATCTGGGTTCCCAAATTGCACATAATACACTGAGAAAGTGAACATAGAAACTTTCCTTTAATACTCAGAACTCTCTTTTTCAGAGTTCTAAGAATATTATATCATCTTAATAGTCATTTAAACTATATAAATGTCCAATGAACCCTCATTTTTGCCTTTTCTGTGTAGGCAATGATGAATCACATTTTTGAAGTATAATTAACTCAAGATTTTAATTTTCTGCTTCTTGAAACTAATAACTCTGATATCAAAATCTCATATTCCTGGCCCCATCCCAGAAATAATGGATCAGAATTTTTACTTAATTAAGCTTAACCCTTAATTGATGTCTCAGTTTGATGTCTCAACTGTAAATTGTTGAGAACGATTCTTCCAGTTTAGGGTAGCATTGTAGGCATGTGCTCGAATTTTTAACTTAGAAAACAGTAAACCCATGACCCCATGCCAAAACATGACTAAATCAGTTTACAGTCAAGCCTCACCATAATTATAATCTCAAAATCAATGGGGGAGAAAGAGTGTAAAATACAATAGCTGCCTAAGATGCTTACTTAGTGATTCTGCTGTTGAGAATCTTGGTGCCAGGGTTTTAGCATATAGAAGACTGTTGTGCATCATAGATGTACATTTTACAAACTAATTAAAACGTTCTATAAAACATTTTGGTAGATAATATTTAACAATATATTGATTTGGCTTAGAGGTGTTAGGAATTATGGAAGAATCCATAATTTTCATAATCTCTTCCCAAGACATGTAGTATAAATTTTCAGGAGAAACAGTTGGCTTTCACTTGTACTTCTAGGACTATGCACTGTTTTATAAATTGTTTTGCTGAATCTTCTGCAGCATAATGGTGAAATCTTAGAAATGACTGTTGTAAACCAGTGGGTAAATATCAGCTTGCAAAATCTGCCTTATTGCTATAAATCTAGAGAGATTACATGAGATTAAACCTTATTAGTAAATAGTGGAAGGTAATAAAAATAAACACCAATCTAGGAACCAAATCACTGTTAATTCTATTTAGTGCACCATTGATGCTACTGTAGCTTAAGAGAAAATTTTCATGTGCTGCAAAATGATCTGATAACCAAAAATAAAAGACTTAAAGAATCTATTTGATATTGGAACTCTCTTATTAATATATTTCTAAATCACATATAAAGATATGTACATTTTGAGAGACAAACAGATTTTTCTTTAAGATATATCTTTCAGTTTTCTGGTGAAGAAACTATTTGGTTCAAGTTATGAAAGTATTCATTTCCTGTAAATACGGACTATAAAAGAATTAATCTTCTGATAACTATATGTTAGCTTGATATTATTTCATATAATTTTCTTTTTGAATCTCAGGTTATGGAGGTAATATAGTTATATGAGAATAATGGAAAAGAAGAAAAAATATAATGGAACAAAAAATAATACCCACAATTCAATCCCCTAAGACAACTACACTTAATTATTTTTTCTAATGTATTTCAGTCTTTTTTATGTATTTTTTTATATGTATCACATTTAGGATTAATCCTTTAAAAAAAAGTTTGTGAATCAAAAGCCATCCAACTCAGGAAATAAGAAAGTTGGTACTAAGCTAGTGAGATCTTGGATACCCTTTGTAATTAATTTTGCAATGGTCTAGTCACATCTCAGGACTGGCCATGTGTCCAGATTATTTGAAAACCAGTGTGGAAAGTAACATACATTTAAATCTACTCCATTTTATTTCAGTAATCCTGCTTTTTGAGGGTTGTGCATCTCAGCTGCTACAAATTATGTCAGGCTAAAAATTGGTTCCTAGCCCAGACAAACAGTTTTTCTGAGGAAGAAAATATACAAATAGAATGAATTATTTTGCGATTTTGAGATTAACTAACACTCAATGTTCAAGGCATGTTAAAATCTTTTGAAAAGAAATGAGGGGAAAAAAATAATAATTTAGGCTTTGCCTCTGCTTCCACCCAAGAACAACTTTGGAAGTCTTTCCTGATCTAGTAATATTCAGAACTAAAATGTATTTTGTTATTTTATTAGACATATCATACATAATTCATCAGCTAACTAATGTACATGGTAACATTCATCTTTAAAAAATAATAATAATTCTATTCAAAATTATACTCCCATATTCCTCAAATTATCTCTTTTTTCCCTGTACATACCAAATTCTTTTTCTTTTAATGGTCTAAACAAATATTTTGAAAATTTCTGAGGGAAAAAAAGGTATAAAATGATATAAATGAAATATTATTCTTGGATTTTCTTCCATCTTATTGAAAGTAATAATGCTTTACCCCTTATGGTTTCTGTAGAAGATATTTTCTCTCTCTCCTTCTTTTTTTTTTTTATTTTTTTATTTTTTTGTGAGACAGAGTCTCACTCTTGCCTGGGGCGGCGAGTGCCGTGGCGTCAGCCTAGCTCACAGCAACCTCAAACTCCTGGGCTCAAGCGATCCTCCTGCCTCAGCCTCCTGAGTAGCTGGGACTACAGGCATGCGCCACCATGCCCGGCTAATTTTTTTTCTATATATATTTTTTAGCTGTCCAATTAATTTCTTTCTATTTTTGGTTGAGACGGGGTCTTGCGCTTGCTCAGGCTGGTCTCGAACTCCTGAGCTCAGAACAATCCGCCTGCCTCGGCCTCCCAGAGTGCTAGGATTACAGGCGTGAGCCACCGCGCCCGGCCTCTCTCCTTCTTTTTAATATTAACACTCTCATCATTATTCCGAATCAAATTGTGGGACTTTTGTCTCATCATCGCTATATCCCATCATGATCTATCTCTCCAGGGACTGTTTAGGTCTGCATTGTAAGGTGTCAGGAGACTGATTCCCACCTCAAAGTGAAAACATACTTGACAAAAATATAATTTTCTGTGCTATCTGACTTCCACGCAGTCTTTTTCCTTTTGTCGCCAAATTCTTTGATATCTCAAGGTTCCTTTTTTAACTTCTGGCAATCTAATTTCTATCTGACCCTTCTACTAAAATTGTTCTCTCAAAGCCTCTCAGTGCCCTACCTCATGCCCACGATGACTGTTCTCAAGCCTCATCTTTTTATTCTCTTACATGTTTGACCTTTGATAAATCACTTTTCAAATGAAATCCTCCCCACTTATTTTCTGTGAGATGTTAATGCTCAGTATGTTTTCACCCTTTCTGAGTGCTCTCCCTGTCTGATCCTAACTTTGGCTGTGCTCTCTCATTGTGTTTGCCCCTCACCGAGAGCACAGGGTGAGAGAAATCTGCCTTGGAGTTGAACAGACTTGGGCTCAATGAGCAGCCCTTTACCAAATGAATGTCCTTAGGAATGTCAAAATCTTGGCTCCCTTTCTTTCTTTTAAACATAAAATAATAACACCAAAGATAGGCAGTCCAGGGCTTGCATGGATATATTACATAGATTGAGATACCCAGGCAACCCCCAGCTCCAGGCTCTTTCATCTCTAGGGTCCTCATGATCCCTGATGGGGATAGAAGCTCCACTTTTCTCAATTTTTCTCTAGAGAAAATAATAATATCTACCTTGGTATTTAGTTCAATAATTTAAAAATATGCTTAAGGTATCTACCATAGCACCTAATGCTGAGTAGACACTCAATAAATGTTAGCTGTTATTTTCATTAGTGTGATTATTATTATTTGCCTATTGACTAATTAATGATGGCAGCTAGCATATTTTAACCTTCAATTATTAATAAATTATGAGGAAGATACTTATACATATTTATAACTCAGTAGATTGACTTCCTTAATGTTATTACTTATCATACTCCTTTTTACTCTGTTTTCCATTTAAAACACCAAGAAAAAAGATGTTACTGGCAGTAAAACTACTATTCTTATAAATAATATGCAGTGACCTCAAGAGTGACATATTGTTGGTTTTTATGTGTATTTTATGGCAAAGAGGCAGTAACACTACACCTGCAAGATAATTTCCACTGAAGCTCTCAGGCTCAGAAAGGCAAAGTGGAAATCTAACATGTCCACAAAATAACCTAGCACCGTGGATGCATCATATTTGATGATGAATAAATATTTTTGAATAAATGAATGAATGGTTGATGTAGGAAAGTCCACCTATATAAAATCAAAATCTTTACCATGTATTCATTCAACAAATATTTATTAAGCACCAACTATGTGTCAAGCACTATTTTGGAATCAGGGAATACCAAAGTGCACATAACAATATCCCTGTCCTCACAATACTTACATTCTAGCGAGCAAAGACAGGCAAAAAACAAATAGAAAAAAAAAATATATATATATATAGTACATCAGATGTGATAAATGCTATAAGCAACAACAGGTCAGAGTAAGAGAAAAGGGCATGTGGGAAGTGCTTGGATAGTGTATAAATTATTGTACAACAAACCACTTTAAATCCCGTGGCTTAAAACAACAGCCATTTTTATTTGTTCATAATTCTGAGGTTCAGCTATTTGTCAAGCTCAGGTGGTTAGTTCTTCTGCTAGTCTCATTTAATGTCACCCACAAGGCTGCCATCTAGCAGTTCATCATGGAGCTGGATGTGTTGATATGGCCTCATTCACATGCCTGGTGGTGGATGCCAGTCTCTCTCCCTTAGTGAGGCTGTCCTGGGCTACCTTACATAATAGCAGCATTTCATGTTGATGAGAGTGGAAACTGTAAGATCTCTTGAGGTGTAGACTCAGAAGTCACATATCCTTTCACTGCATTCTTCTAACCAAATCAAGCCACAAGGCATACCCAGATTTAAAGGAAAAGGAAAGAGACTCCACCTCTTGATGGGAAGAGTTATATATAATGTGTGGCCATTTTTTACTTATTACCAAAAGTAGTAGTAAGTAACCAAAGATGGGGAGTTACTATCTTACATTGGGTAGTCAGTGATGATATCTCTGATAGGGTAACATAAGGGCAGACAGGCCTAAACAATGAGAGGGAACAAGCAATGTGAATATCTGTGAAGAGTGCATTCTAGGTCAAGAAAATAGCCTGCACAAAATGCCTAGGGGGCCCAGCAAGGAGCTCAGTGTGGTTGGAATTGATGGGCACAAGTGTGTTAGGAGATAAACGTGGAGAGACAATGAGGAACCAGACAGCATAGTTCCTTGTAGGTAATTGTAAGGGCTCTTTTACTCTGAGTGAGACCAGAAGAACCATTGACAGTTTTTAACACAGTGGCATGGTCTGACATATTTGTCAACAAAATCTCTCTGGCTCCTGTATTGAAATTGGACTTGAGGGTGGGTGGCAAGAATGGAAACAAAGAACCCAGTGAAGAGATTAATCCAGGCGAGAGATGATGGTGGCTTAAAATAGAATGGTAGAACTGACAGCATTTTCTGGAATAATTTGTACAGCTAATTAAGCAGAAGACATATTCTTGGATTATGTGTAGTCATTTCAGCCAGATTGTCAGCTTCTCTAAGAAGCTAACTACATTTATTTATTTTTTTTATGTGCCTTCTACCTCATCTGGCATTTGAAAAGCACTCATTAAATACATATTGACTGGCTAGTAAAGACTCAAGCCTCAGTGCTAGATTGAGCATAATCACCATAGGATGCTGAACCTTTCAGGGTTCATCATCGAATGATATTTGAAGACCAAAAGCAAATAGATGAACCTACTAAGATCCACCGATACTCTTCAGATTACATGCCTGCTATAACCTAAAGGACAGCAAATGAATTAGAGCTGAGACAATTTGTCTGGATCAAGCTCAGTATTAAAAGTCATCCATTGGGCCGGGTGCGGTGGCTCACACCTGTAATCCTAGCACTCTGGGAAGCCGAGGCGGGTGGATCGTTTGAGCTCAGGAGTTCGAGACCAGCCTGAGCAAGAGCGAGACCCCGTCTCTACCAAAAATAGAAAGAAATTAACTGGACAGCTAAAAATATATAGAAAAAATTAGCCGGGCATGGTGGCACATGCCTGTAGTCCCAGCTACCCGGGAGGCTGAGGCAGGAGGATCTCTCGAGCCCAGGAGTTTGAGGTTGCTGTGAGCTAGGCTGATGCCATGGCACTCTAGCCTAGGCAACAGAGTGAGACTCTGTCTCAAAAAAAAAAAAAAAAAAAAAAAAAGTCATCCATTGAAATGTAAAAAAATCATTGCATTAACTGAACATTTATCATTAAGTCCTTACTAAGTGAAAAGCAGTCTGTCAGGGATCAAAAATCAACAACATACAGTTCTCCAAATCACTGATATTCTAATATGGCATAGAAAGTGTTAAATTTATAAATAAAGAAGGTAAGGTGAATTTAGCAATTAATACTGATAATATTAATAATAATGTTGAATGGAAAGCATTAATAGGCACAAAGAAGTGTGGGGAAGATCTAAATGTAGAGTATTCCTGGAACTAGTTTATTTTTAGATCCAAATTAGAATTGGTATTATGGGATGAAGGGGCCACTATTAATTCCATGCCTAGCACTATGGGTGACAGGTGCTCTTCCTGGTGGTGAGAAAGTACCTGCTTCTCAATCTTATCCCAGTGAATAAAGTATGTATATATGCCTTTTGGTAGTATTACTCTTTCACAGTAAAATATACATATTTGCTATATAAAGATCTGATCTTATAACTTCATAGGACATGTTCAGTACATTGTCTTAAAACAGATTACAGTAAGAACTTAGCATTTAATAAAATCCTTAGTCTCAATCTACATGAAAAGACCAGCTTTGCTTCTCACTCTGAGACCTAAAACAAGTTTCCTAAATTCACTGCACTTTACTTTCCTTATCTATAAAACTAAGTGGTTGGAATAGATCAGTGGTTCTCAACCCTAGCTGCACACTAGAATCATCTGGGGGGCATTTAAAAAAGTAATAATGATGAAGCACTACCCCAGGGTTTAATTTTTAAAGCTGTTCAGGTTATTCTAATGTACCGCAAGTGTTGAAAACCAATGGGCTAGATGATCACTAAGGTTGCTTCTAGCAAAACTTTCTAATTTTATGATTCACCATATTTTGACATAGTAACAGTTGCTGGAGATAACAGTGTTCTCAATATTTGCAATCCCCTGAAAAGTAGAGATTACCCTCAAAGACTGTTTCTATTCAAAATTGAGAATATTGTCTCATCTGTACTCCAAAACTCTGTAATATGAGAATAATTTGCACCAAGAGCCATATATACATCATCATTTGAGTATAACATATACATTAAAATAATATAGTTTCACCCAGTTCTTAGATTAACTACTGTTGTGATTGGAAAGCAATTACTTCCTTTTAGTTAGCTTGCAACATGAGGACAGGGTAGCCAGAAATTGTGTGTAAAATTTTTTAAAAAGTTGTGCTGTAGCAATTTTGATTTTGAAAAAATGGGCTCAATATCATAAGAGTTAATAAACTTCCTAAAGTGCATTACTTATTCATAATAAATAACTCACATACTGATTTATTATGAAGCAGAGTAGATAGTCTTGTAAAAGACTGGTTGAAGTGGAATATCTAATGGTATTGGTATTTTGAAAGATTAAGTACAATGCACACGATCTAGGGAAGGGCACACTTATAACTTTGACTCAAACTATAAAAAGGAATTCATGTAGCCAAAACGTTTGTACCGTTGTAATATTCTAAAATTTTAAAAAGTATGATTTCTTGATACAATTTTGATATGTGTCACTATAAATTTTTGCTATCAGTTTTGTTTTACTAAGCAGCTTTTCACAGAAGCAGATAATTTTCCATTTAATTTTAAATACCAGAGAACATGTACACACGCTTTATTATTTAAAACTGTGTGAAACCAAAATCTCAACTAAATATTCAGATCCCAAAAGAAACCATGTTGACTCCTAGGAAACTGGGGAAATGCCTCAAATAAATATTAAGCTAGACATTAATAAATTTTGCATCATATTTTCACAGAATTCTGTGTTTCTGGATACATACTTTTGCATACTTGGGACAGGCAGACTCTTTAGCCCTAATACAATAATAGAAGAAGGAGAAGAGATACAGATGACAGGTAACATGGGTGAATGTAGGTGTAGCCAACATAGAGTATTCAGGTATAGTTATGTTTGAAATCTATTTGGAAAAAAAAATGACTTATGGCCCAGAAAAGACAGCATAAAAAGGAAATATATGATTTTCAGTATAATGTAATGCCTCTATCATCATTCTGTGTTTGCTTCTGACACCATCAGTCTGTTATTCTTATATCTTTAATTTGCATACTTATATTCACTGTATTTGTCTGCCCTATTGATGACAACCTAGACTTAATAACTAAGAGTAATTCACAGATATACCATTTATTATAACATGCAAAACTATGACATAGGAAGAATAATGTGACTGCTGGAATAGTCCACATGTTTAAAAACCTTGGTCTGTGCAGAATGGGGGAGCTGTCTTGCTTCACCTTTGCTCTAACACATATCAGTTTGCTTTACAAGATCTCCCTGAAATCAACGAGACACATGTACCTTGCTTTCAAAGAATTTTGTGCAGTAGGAATAAGCTATGAAAAGTGTGAAAATACAGACACCTCATACTATAGGGCTTGTAATAATGGTTATGTGTATGCTAATGATGGAAAAAACTAATTTATGAGTTTTACTTATTTTTAAATATCAAGAGTTTTATGAAACAATATAAATTTTGGCATCAGAATGGCATCACGTTTCTTACTCATCTCTTGGGAGTGACCAAATGCAGAATTTGGTAGTTATCCACTCACCTTTCAAGATTTCCTCTCCTACTCACCTGCTCCAGATTTTGGTGTTCTATCAGACGCAATACTTTCTATTATAAATCTTCTTTTAAATTGAAAAGAGTACATTAAGCTGCACCCAGCCATTCATATATTATTGTATATTAGTTTAATCAGATAAAGTCAACAAAGGGATAATAGTTGTGAAGAAAGGTAAGGACAGAGGTGGTATAACCTCAGGAAGGTATGCATGAAAAGAGATCCAGTGAGATTAGAAGCATTTCATGCTTGAAAAGAGTGAAGGACTAAAATGTGGAGACCAGTGTTACTTACTTCCCAATTTTGCTTGAGGCTGGTCCAGGTCAGCAATGAAATCATTGTGCAAAATAAAATAAATTGACCCACATTTCTAAATATATCATATAGATTTATATGGTTTTCAGAGTCTAGCAACATTATATTGAATATAAACTTTATATCTGACATCCAAAATTTAGTGATGCTAAGATCAAATAAATACTCATTACATGGATATAAATATATAACTTTGTCTCATATGAGGTCTTACAATGAAGTTTTTTTCTTGTTAAAATTGGATTGGTTTATTGGGCATATCTGCATAATGTGAAAAGTGTAAGTACTGGACTCCATTTTGAAAGCATTGACACTGCATTAAAGGAAAGCTGCTGTCCAGGATGAATAATGCAGATGTTATGTTTTAAAACATGTCAGATTCTCTTAAGTGTATCTTTCTTCTTTAAACTTTGATCAGCTGAGATAAATGCTCTCCATTTGGCCTTAACTGTTTGTCACAAGAAGAGAAGAGGCAGACAGCTAATGAAATAAATCGATGTGCTGCTATGATTAGGTAGAATTGGAATTTAATACTGTTGCAGTTGAAAGTACAACTGACTTTTTTTTTAATGATATGGTTGCATGACATCATGAGAAAGAAAAGAGCGCTAGCCAATTTTGAAATGGCTAATACTTACAAGTATTTGGGTAAAGTTGAGTATAATTTTTATCTAACTCTCCCCAAAAATACATGTATTCCTTCTTAAAAGAAGTTGTAATTAAGAGTATATTGAGTCCTGAATATTAATGACATCAAATCATAAATAATAAAAAGATATTGCTGGTAGATACCAAAAAGAGATAGTGTAAATTACATTCTGTAGCTCAACTTGGAAGTCCAACTGTCACAGAGAAGCCTCTCTCATTGAAATCTCTCTGAAATACACTGCATGCATATTTAATCCAATAGCTTCAGGCATTCAGAGATGGAGGAGGCAAAAATCAAAAGTGTCATATCAAAATTAACATCAAACCTTATATTTTTCTCTTTGAGTTTTGGAGTCATTTTTTAACACAGATAGTAACTTCGTTTGAAATTTACACACACACACAGAGGTTTGCTAGATGGAGAGATTCCATGCCTGGGGGAGGGGAGGCGACAATTGGTGCATTCAGTACTGAACACGTGTAATGATAACAAAGTTGATTGGTTGAGCTCTATAGCTTTTTTTCTTTTTCCTTCTTCTCTCCTCCTGTAGAGTAGTTCAGCTGGGGGTGGAAAGTTCTCCTCCATCTTTCCCCCCCACTAAGAAGATGTAGGTTGATACCATTTTTATTGTTCTGCTGGGGTGGGAAATAAACCATATGCTTTAGCATTTTAAACGGCTACACCAAAGAGAAAATTGAACCAGGCTCTCTTCCCCTCTCCTAGTGGACTTTGGGGTGGGGTTATTCCTCTCAATGTTCTGTTGGACTTTGGGTTAGCTTAATGTTTCTGCCCCAGGGCAAAGAGGCGTGTGGGGAGAAGAAATATCAGGGGCTTCGGAGTCGAGTTGCGCCGAGTGAAGTGTGGAGAAGGAAGCTTATATCTAAAACCCACCCCTCCCCTGGATACCAGGCAAAGGCAATGAGAGTCGGAACCAGCTGATGCCGCTGCTGCTGCTTCCCGTTTCCAGGGTGAAATTTTCACAGCAGCTATTCTAAAGGGAGGAAAAATCCCTAACCAGCAGCGGAGAAGATCCTATCACCCAACCCAAGCTATGTAACCTTTTAGGCAGGCTTTTCAGAGAAATCCGCATTTTAAAGCCAGCATTTACGGCCCAAAATATGGACCTGGAATCAGAGCTGGTATGAAAATATGAAAAGCCTCTTTACACCCTGAGTGTTTGAAACGATCCGATGAGCATAGGAAGTGGCTGCCAACGCTCTGGCGGCTGCTCGTGCTGCCGCCGCCGCCGCTGCCGCTGCTGTTCCTCGCAGAGGGCTGGACAGAGCTAGTCCTGGTTTCAGCACCTCCGGCGCTGGACAGCTCTCTGCACGCCGCACCGCCGCCTGCTTGCTTTTTCCCACTCTTGCTTTGCATTACTGGAGATGCATCTAAATTACGTCCTGTTCAACAACAAGTAGATTTTTTTTTTTCCTGTACGGGAATTACAGTAGACGATTCTCTCAATTAAACTGCATTTTCTTCTTTACGGATTTGGCTGTCAGGCGTATTTATCCCGATCTCCCCCCAACCCCCCTTTGCAGGAACGAATCTTTGGGAACGTGGTCCACCCAGGGATGTAAAACTGTGCTTACCGATGCATCCCATACGAAATGCTTATGTGATCGTCTCTCTACCTTCGCCATTTTGGCTCAGCAACCTAGAGAAATAGTAAGTAACAAAGGGAAAACACGGCTTTAATGCAAAGGCAGGGACATTGTGGCGAGTGTTCCTCCAGGGAACTGCATTTTAAATGGGGAAATGCAAAATGTTGCAGGGTGGCAAAAACGGGTTCGTCTCCTCCTTAGCTACAGTAGCTTGGTGGAATGAATTCTAGTTGGTGTGCTGTAACTAAATTCTACTCAATTTTATGTCTTCTAACTTGAAATTTCTGCAGTATAGTTTTGAAGATGTACTTCAATCATATTACTAATATGCTGCAAACTTTCAAATAAAAATAATTGCCAACTCAACCTTTATTTTAAAGCTGGAAAGCTGTTCTGGGGAATTTGTGACAATACTGTTAGCAGTAGAATGAAGACCCTAGACACTATAGCCAAACACATTGCTTATCTGCATTGGATATTTTCTGTACAGGTTTTCTGAGGATGTCCTTGGAAAAAATATATATATACACATATATATGTATATGTATATAATCAAATGAAGTTTTCATGAAAGCATGCTGTCAGAAACTGTGAAATCATACCTTAAGAGTATATAGGTTTTTCAAAAGTAGTTTCTGAAAGAGACAACTGAATAGAACTGCCTAAAAGAAAAATAATATTCTTATCAAATGTATCTTAAGAAAATAGAACAAAAATTGAAATACTGGAAAGTAATTATTCAGGTAAATGTGACTTTCTGCCTAAATTTGGCCTGAATCAGCATCACTCTTCTTACTTATTTTGATGACAAAAAATACTTAATGTAATTTGATGTGCATATCTAAGTGTTTAGAACACACTTAATCTTAAAGTATATTACTTCAAACTTCTATACTGACAGTATGAAAACCAACAGATTTCATTAGTTAATGCCACCTTAGTGCCCAAGGAAAGAAACCTCTCAGATCAGTGAATGCCTGTAATCTTTATATGTGTTTTAAAAGATATAAGGCTGATTTTTCAAGGTCATGTATTTAGGGACTGATACTGGCAATGTGAAAACTATCTCCACATACTTTGTTCATAGAAAAAAATCACAAAATATATTTGAAGATCTTAAATTTGACTTTTGATTTTCTTCTATATTCTCAGAGGTCAAGCAAGTGAAATTAAATGTGTGAATACTTGACTTAGAACAAAGTTGTCAAAAGTCAGAAAGTTTGAAATATTTTCAATATCTGTGTACCAGATTTGGGTAGCATAATGAGTTGCAAATGAGAGGATCAAGATAAATTTTACTAAAAATCATATTGTGAAATGACTGAACTGTAGTTAGTTGAAGAAAAATGAATGCTGCTTCAAATTTTAGCTGGAAAAAATTTAACATGTGAATTTTGACCAAGTTGTACCTTTAGGTCTTTATTTTAGAAATCTGTAAGTGGGTAATCAAGCATTTAAGTCTCTAAGGACTTTATTACTCCACAGTGGGAGAAATAAGGAAGCTAGATTTAGTAATTTTGGAGGTTGAGAATTTGTGAAAAGAGTGGATTCATGGGTAATTATCTGGTAACTATAACAACTGTATTTATGGGCTATTTTTGAGTGATAGGTTAGTTGTGCTGAGTTTAGAAGTTCTTTTAATTTATTCTCTTAAAATTTTCTCTTTCTTTTTTCATTTGTTTGGTTTAATTTACAGATCATGGAATCCTCTGGTACACCTTCAGTTACCCTAATAGTAGGCAGTGGCCTTTCTTGCTTGGCCTTGATCACCTTAGCAGTTGTCTATGCAGCATTATGGAGGTATGTAATCAATTGATAGACTTGAAATAGAATGCTTAGTTGTTCAAAGTTAAATCAAGGAATGTGATAATTATTATATGTCCCCTGTCGTCTTAATTTACTAAAAGCAGTATTTTCACAATGGAGTTATAATTGCTGTGATTGAACTGTAATAAATGAATTGCTAATTTTCCTGTCTGTATTTGCCTGTGATGAGAAAATAAACAAAAACACGCAAACTTTTCTTCCCGATACAAAAGTGGTGGCTTTCAACAAGTTGCTTAGCCCCAAGCATGGTAGTCTTATACTCCAAGCTTAATCTATGTGTGGTTTCTGTTTATCCCAATTGCTCTTGAGCCTGAGAGTTTAATTGGTACAGTGAAATTAATTTTTCTGTTGTAGAAATATGGTCTCAAGTTCTTAAGTTTCAAACACATACTTTCAGTATGTCTCAGACAATGAGTGAAAGCTTCTATAATATTAAAACACTGACATAATACTACAGTGCTCCAGAATTAGTGTTTCCAATAAACCAGACTTTGACAAATTGATTAAAAGATATCATAAAAATACATAAACAAGGGAAAATGAAAAATTCATTCTACAATATTTGAAGACATATCTGCTTGATATTATATGCAAATTTAGTATTTCTTTAAGATTTCTTCTTCTTCTATTAGTAAGAATTAGGCTTGTGAGTTTTATTATGTCTATTCACATATTGATAATGAATACATAGCTATCTGGCCAAACTTTCTAATGGATTCTTAAAATTTTAAATGTTAAACATTTTTATATCCATTTTGATCATTAAAATGGTCTATAAATGCAGTTACTACATTAGTAGATAGAGAATTACTTATATTTCCTGAATGATTGCAATATTAAAATTACAAAAGTGGATGTTTCTGCCTCAGAGGTCTGCTAGTCTTTATATTTTACTTAAGATCCAAAAGCAATTGAGTTGAAAAATATATTATAATTTAATAAAAGAAGGCCATTTTATTTACAATCCTTAAAAAAAAATTGTTCTTATTATAATTTTTACTCTCCTGAGGGCAAAATTAATTGTCAAGGATATTTACATTGTCAAAGATAGTAAGAGTTTTTATGCTTCATACAAAAATAAAGTATGTACACATCTTGGCCCATTAGCACTGATATATAATAGAAGTTCCACCTTCCTGTGGTGGTGAGACACTGACAAAGTAGGAAAATCTGATAAAACATGGCCAATTCCAGGAAATGAAAGAAATACTTAGTGTAGACATGATATTGTAGGCACCAGAACCCTGGGTTTAGGGCTCAGTCAAGCAGACTATTGTCCTGGTAATGCAAAGCAAGATGAATATAGGCCGGGAAGAAGACAACCTTCTCTCCCACAATAGCTTGAATGGCACTTCTGCAAAAATAAGGCATTTAAAGACCAGGAACTAGGTAACCACAATAACCTCATAATTCATACTCACTGAAATATTTAGAACTAAATTCCATTTCTCAGTACTTAAAGTTCAGGCCCAAATTCTACCTTCTCTTTACCCCTCTATACATATGGCTAGCACTAACATAAACATTGTCAGTATATGACATGTAAAATTAACCAAATAAATACAGGATTAATTTTTTCATGACAAAGTTTTCTTTAATTCAGAAAATTCAGAAAAATCACTGACTACAATAGTTTTCTAAGAATTACTAAAACACCTTAGAGGATCTATCAAAACTTGACGTGAACTTGAGAATTATAGAAGAGAGTACCAAGAAACAACACAAATCTGTATTACTGGTCATCAGCTCATTGTCTACAAATAGAAGAATTGATGTAATATTAGTAGTTTTAAAGAAGTGTCAAGACTCATGAATTATTAAGTGAATCTCATAGCATAATGAATTCAATGCATTTTATAAACACTACATTTACACTGTAACATTACTGTATGGAAATAAGCATGTTAGGATACTACTACCTTTTTGCTTAAGTAAAATTTAGAATTTTTCATTTTCTAATGATTTGTAAAATGTATGAACATCTGAATTATTTTATACATAATATGCTATTTTGAAATGTGTTAGTGTTCCATGTAGTTCATCAGAAATATTCATCAAAAATGTAACACATTAAGTTATGTTCTATCTACAGATATGTTCTGTAGAGTTATATTGCTACCTCACACAATTGAGTAGTCCTTTTAATCAGTGTATTGTCATAAAGTGATTGAAAATTTTGTAAAAAGTTTTGAAAGTTGAGACAGTTTATAGTAATTTTGAAGGCAACAATGTGACTCAATTTTGATAAAAATGGAAACATCTAAAGACGTTTCAGAATTGTCAGTCTGGGGTTTTCATTAACATATTTTTTCTATTTATGTGGCAAAAAATATCACTGCCACCCTTTTAATGTCATCTGTGTGCTTGTACTGTCACGGAATTCATTAACATCATTTAAAGGGTTAATTTTGTGAAACCCTTAAACTTTTTATATTATATCCCTCACCTACAAAAAACAAGGGACAACTTAATATTTGATGATGTCTTCAGCAGCCCAGTATGTGGTTTATTATATTTTAAGCTACTGATGATACAGAAACTAAGTTTCAGCCACTCCTGAGGCCATTTTGTGCTGAGATTTGACCTAGGTTAATTTCATTTGGGTTTGTTTTGTGAAGAAAGGAAATTTCTTTTATATTATTAAAACCCTTTTTTGTGTGTGTTTTATCATTACTCTTGTGTTCTGCTCTCTTTTCTGAAATATGTGATGGAATGTGGGGCTTTTGCCTAAATATTCTTCAAAGACAAAGGGGGAAAAGAGACAGAGAGAGAGAGAGAGAGAGAGAGAGAGAGAGAGAGAGAGAGAGAACACTTTGATAGATTTTACCTTCCAAAGAGTGCCTCCATATCTTTGGCACCCCTCTCTAACACTGCATAGAAAAGACCATGCCTGCTGTGGAATGCGATTCCACATGTTACAACACAAATTGAATAGGTTCAAATACACAGCAAAACCAAGGATGTCTTTTTGCTACTGTCATTCAGTGCTTTATCACAGGGTACAGTAAAGCAAAATAGCTGTTACACTTTCAGGGTAAACAGCTGGTAGAACATTTGATTCTGAGCAGTTTTCTCTATGGCTTACATTCTTGGTGCACTTAAAAAACCGTGTAACAGACTGTATGTAAACACTTCTTTATAAGGGTAAAATATGGCAGATGCCAAGTAACTTTCCAGCCTAATAGTGAATTATCATTTGTGGATTGGATTCATTGGATTCATTTTTTAAGATAAAGATTCAGGTTTTTTGGAATAATTATTCAGAAAAAGAAAAATATAAAGAGTAACAGCCTGATTACATAAAAATGCTTGAGTGGATGAAAATGTTCACAGTTCCATGAAAGTAATGGCATCTTTATAGTAAACAAGAATGACACTCCAGAATCTTTGTGTGTTTTTTCTTTTGGGTTCTCTAAGTTTCTATTGGTTGATTTAGATGATAATACTAAACATATTTTATACACACATATATTTAAAGGTGATTATGCTAATTGATATATTTCCAAGAAATTTTTTATATCTAGTAAAAAAAAAAAAGTGTATTGTGTTAACAGATGTGTGACTTAGGCTCTGTCAGAAATGCCATATTGTCCGTGGTAGAGTCTAAAGAAAAACAAAGCAATTCTAAAAGACTCTTGCACATGCCACGCCACTGTAAAATTGAGTCTCTAAGAATAATCTTTATTTTAAAAACTGGATTTTATATTTTTATTCCTATAAAGGCTGTGTTTTAGTGTTTATTTTTCCAAATGAATTCCACTGACTTGCACAATACAGAATTCTTCATCTTTCTTTTGAATTTTAAAATTGGACACTTTTTTTCTCTCTGGCTAGGTACATACGCTCTGAGAGGTCCATAATTCTAATTAACTTCTGCTTGTCTATCATCTCATCCAACATCCTCATACTGGTTGGACAGACTCAGACACATAATAAGGTATGACTGGTAATTACTCTCTCTGTGTGTGTTTATGTTTTGGCCTATTGTTATGGTTATTGATAATCTAAAATTTGTCATAGATAAAATGGAGACTTGTTGACAAAATTATTTTTAAAAACAAAATTATTTTTATTCGTTTTCTAGTGAAAATTTGCCTATTCCAGTTCAGAAATATATCTCTTGGCTTAATTTCCTGTGTGTTTGAGAGGGCGCTTATAATAGTAAAAATATGTGTTTGTTTAAACATTTTATCCAAGCTCCATAAATTCAAAGCCTTGGGACATCAAAGGAACATATTTGGATTCATTAGTCTAATTGTAATAGGATCCAGTTGGAATAGAATACAATGCCTGTGTTTTAGTCTAATTTATTAACATATTGATTCCTAAAAGGCAACTATAAATTGCTTACAAGTATAACATTGCTCTTGAAAATCCCCTCAAAAAATGTCTATTGGCAGTAATTGAAGAGAGTGTTAGCTGAAAGGTACTTTAGGCTTTATGATTTTCAAAATTTTTGCTTAGCTAAAAAGTATTTTCATACTTAGCAGACTGTAAATGTATATTTCTTGTTCATGAATTGAACAGGAATCGACTGGTTTATGTGAGTTGAGTGATTTATATGAATTGAATGACCACATTTTTTCCAGAAATGACTGTCTTTACTAAACTATTCTGAAAAACATTCCAAGAAACCCATAATAGCCATCTTAAATTCACTTACCCCAGCTTTGAAGGGATTCTGTTAAACATTGGTTTGATAACTTGATTATCAATCAATCACATGGTTTCAGTCCTGTTATTTTTCACTTTTTTAATACATTTTTTTATTTAATTGAACTTTTCCCTCATAAGCTGTCATTTTAAAAAAATCAAATGGGCTTTTCAGTATGTTCCTTTGGTATATTAGATATCCATAGGACATGTATCAATGTCAAGGATAATGGATAGTCTGTTTATTCTGCTAACCTACATTCCTAAGACTGGTGATACCCACCCAAAGTATCCAATTCTGCATCTGGATAGGTGATTCTGATGAATGTTTCTTCTTACACCACATTTCCCTAGGCCAAGGGAAGGGCCCAAGGGAAAGGTTACTAACCCGTAAGGACAAAAAACAAAACAAACAAAAACAAAAAATCCAGCAACTCCAATAAAGTACCCTATAGAACGGAAAAGCACTTTCACGTATTTGAGTGTTTAGTTTTTCTGCATTTTTTCCCTGTATGTTTCCATCTTAAAGAAAGAATCTGAAAAAAATATAAAATCTATTAAAATATCAGTCCATATTGTATCCATTTAATATAAATTTTGAAAAGATCTGTTTCGAGTTAGTGTTTGAGAAAAGAAAGTAAAAAGAAATACTTAGCAAAGAAAAAACAGAGGGAGAAAGAAGGACCGAAGAAGAGGGAGATGCCAGGCAGAATTGGGAGAGGAGAAGTAAGTGTACAAAACAACCAGCAGAAGAAAAAACGAGGGTAAGCAGGGGTACCAACTGAGAAGAGAAGGGGAAGCAAGGAGGCTGTGAGAGGGAAGGAAGTAGAGATGAGGCCAGAAGAGGACACTGAAAGCCTAAAGGAACTATTCAGTTACACAAGTCACCCTTCCCGTTTTGGTCGTTCACTGGGGCTGAGCTTCAGATCTCTTAGAAATGCTCATGTACTCGTTAATACCTATTCTCAATTTTTTAACTGTTTGTCCTTGAACCTTTACCCAGAAAATAAGAGGTTTCCTCTGAAGTAGGAATTATTTATTGGGTTCAGGAACAAGGGAAAAATCAAGCTGGAGTCGGCTTGAGCCCATAGTTTAAGGTTGTCTCACCAAATGCTCCCTTCCTGTTATTTTTATCCTTCAAACACTCTTGAGTTACACCTCTCATTAGACTATGACAAACTGGACGATCTTCAGTAAGAACTATACTTTTAAAACTGCTTCATGCTATGTGGTTAAGTTTTTAACAAGTTCTGAGCCAAATGGTAAAAAAAAAGACTTTCTACCAGATTTACTACATATTATAGTGGTTATGGTCTAAATCATTGCTGTCCAATAGAAATAAAATGCAAGACATAAATGCAAGCCAGAAAAGTGATTTCAATTTTATTAGTAGCCACATTTAGAAAAGAAAAATAAAAGGGTAAAATTAATTCTAATATATTATATTTAACACAGAATATTCATAATATTGCCACTTTAAGATATAATTAATATAATATTTATTAAGTCTTCAGAATCTGGTGCATATTTTATACTTACAATACATTGGAATTGGACTAGCTGCATTTCAAATGCTCACTGGCTACACGCAGCTAGTGACTATCACATTGCGTAGGTCCAAATGCTAGCAATATTCAGAAACTAAAATTGCCTCAAAAATTACATTCTGCCTGCCCCGTCTGACCTTCCAAGGTTTTCAAAGTCCTCTTTTCTACATAAAAATGTCCTTTTGATATCCGCAAATATTATGAATATCAAAGGTAAGGTACGAGAATTCTGGTTTTACTTTTCATTTCTGATTTTGAGGAATGACTGGTATGGGCTTATTTGAAAAAAAAAGAAAAAAGTCTGATATGGTCTGGTTTCTCCCCAAATAACTAACTACAGAACAGACTCCATGTGGTTTTGGAACCATTGGTTCTGTTCTAGATAGACTATGCTAATTTTTGCTATTAGAGTTATCGATGCTTGTGGGGAAGAGTAGGTGGTAGCCAGTGGTGCTGGTGAAGGAGCTGAGTAATGACTAGCTTTCTCTTAAGCTGTATTAATTTTGCTTACTAACTCTGAGTAGACTTTCTTATAGGCCTAGGACAAGTCACACTAGAGTGATTACGAGAGAAAAATGCAAAGCACTGAGATTTTATTCTTTATTGTTTTTGCTCTCAACAATATCCAGTTTTCTAGGGGAAATAATCATATATCATTATATGTGTTGAATTGGGTTAGATTAACTGTATTCATTGTTGTATGTTAGAATTTGGTATGTGAAAAGCTAAATCTACTTTCTTTGGGATTAATGGTTTCTCAAAAATAAAAAACATAGAAGAGAAAAAATAGAAAGTATATCATCTGTGTAAACGTATGATCTGTATACAATCCAAGAACCTATTTTTAAAAAGGTAAACTATTGATCTGTGGCTACAGTATTTTATTTATGTTTGGTGTAGGGCTGCTTTGCTGCTGTGGCACTTTGTAGTTGATCAGATTCTTATCTTTGACTTTCCTGATAAGTTTTGATTGGTGCTCTAGCATTCCCTGCTTAGAAAATGGAAACACCTGAGAGAGCTTCTTGATTATTTGGTACTGCAGCTGAGAGTTGTCGTGGCTAGTTTGTAGGAAAGCAGGTATTTGATACTGATGTCCAGAATAGTTTTGAAGTGTCATACTGAGATCTTGCTCTGAATTGCTTGCTGAAATGTAATTGACCCAATTATTTCACTACTGAGTGTTTCTGCTTCCTTTTGAATTGAGATAAAAACAAACTGAAATAATCTGTTGTTTAAAATATGAATATACTCAAATCTTTAAGCTGTATATTCAGTTGCTGGCAACAAAGTAAGGAACTAAATGCAGTATTTCTTATATCTCTTTTTAAAACACAGTTGTAAAATTTAATTCTAATTCGCTTTATTATATTTTGAGCTTTCTCATAAAGTGATGTTGCCCTTTGTTCTCTTTGTACATTTAAAATTTCAACCAGGATGTTCATGTATCACTCAAATGTCACTTATTTGTAAAAAGTTTCCTTTATACCTTAAAGTATGCACATGATTTTGTTGAGCCATGTTGGCTATTTTTGGTACTACTATTTTGCAGAAAGCAATGATTATTTGGGAAACACATAAATTCAAGAGAATAGTTTTCTTAATGGCAACAATATATACCTGCTGTTTTTCCAAAAGTCTTGGAGGTGATTTATCATATTAAAGATTTCACAGCACTCTTTTGAACTGATGGGAGCCACATTTGGCAAAACTCTTGGGTTTTTTTGGTTAAGGGTGGCCACCCAAGAAGGTCAAAGTGTTAGGAGATATCTTCTCCCCCACAATCTCACTACCAGTTTATAATGAAAGCAAGCCTAAATCCAAATTTTATCACACATTCAGATATTTATTAGATAAACATTCATTAGCAAATCAGGAACAAAACCTGTTCTATAAGCTCAGTGAAAGTCTAGGTCTTTTAAATGCCTTCATGACACTCCATATGTAACATTCACTTAAGGTGGACATAGCAACATTCTAGAAGCAGGATTCTGTGCCCTTTAGTCAGCATCATTTAATCAGAAATCCTCCTAATCCAATGGCTGGAGACAGAATGATTGGGGATAAAACTGTGGGCCCTCAATGGTATCTTACATCCAATTCATTCAAGAGTAAGAAGTGTTTAACTGCTTTATCAAATCCATATAACCTTAAGTGCCTTTATTTTTACCAAAGGAAACACAGTATTACATCCATCATAATGATTAACCAAACACTGGTTCATCAGTAAAGACAAATCTTTTATATTTAGTTTGATAATGAGCAGTGTTGATTGTGGTTAGATACACCTAAATAAATAGGACTTGTAGTCACCACCTCCAGAGAATGGGCCCTCCGAATATAATGCCAGCTGACCAACAACCTAGTCTGTGCATTCCTGGACCCCACCTAGAATTAAAGGGTAAGCTATCTGGCACATGTATAATATCATATTGAGAATACCAAAGTATTATAAAATAAATTGCAAGCATACGAAAGTTAATATTTTGAAAAATACTAGTCAAATGTGAGAGGACAAAGTTAGATACTAGCTTTAGTCTTTAGAGACTTAGGAGTCAAGCAAAAGTCCTCACTGAGAGCTAAAAGGAAGTTTCTAAATTATTTGGGATGGATAAACATTTCCTTAGCATTATTTAAGAGGGAATTATCTCATGGTTCTTTATGTATGAAACATTGAATTATTGTGTCTTTCAATTCAGGTTTGCAAACGACACAAAAATTCTCTGTTTTGGAGCTTTCTTTTTTTTTTTTTTTTTTTTTTTTTTTTTTGAGACAGAGTCTCACTCTGTTGCCCGGGCTAGAGTGCCATGGCATCAGTGTAGCTCACAGCAACCTCAAACTCCTGGGCTCAAGCAATCCTTCTGGCTCAGCCTCCCGAGTAGCTGGGACTACAGGCATGTACCATCCTGGCTAATTTTTTCTATATATTTTTAGTTGTCCGATTAATTTCTTCCTATTTTTAGTAGAGACGGGGTCTCGCTCTTAGGCTGGTCTCGAACTCCTGAGCTCAAACAATCTCTCCGCCTCAGCCTCCCAGAGTGCTCGGCCTCCACCACACCCAGCCTGGAGCATTTTTTAAAAGTCACCTACTCTACTATTTTTTTTTTCTTTTTACTTCATTTTGTGCTTATTTAGCCTTATATAGATGTTGTTAGGTTTTTGTTCTATAGTTTTTCTAGAGAGAATTAGTAAATATGGGCCAAACAAGAAGGCTGTAGTCATTCGAATGGAAGCTATTTTTTGTATTGTCAGAATTGTGTGTTTTAAAAAATAAAATCTCAAATTTGAATATGTTAAATTGGGTCAAGCACTCTCTAATTCATCCATTTCTCCCACGACTTTCTTTTGCCATAGTCTCAGCTTCTTCACATATTCACACACATGCCTGGCCTCTAAATGCCTATGTGTTTTTGGCTTTTGAGATAGGTATTGAATATGTGTTTCCACCTATCTATTTTGTCTCTCCTGATACCCTCTAAAGCAGACTGTGCCCTGCCTTTGAGGTTCAGAGCTCTACATGCTTTCCCTGGAGATATCAGTCTCTCAGATGGGGATGGTTAAGGGCAGGCATTTTAAGCCAGATAGATGTAGGCATCCTAAGTCTGCTGCTTCTCCTAGTTGTGTGATCTCCAACATGATACACAGCATCTCTAGACCTCAGATTCTTGTCAAGATTACGATAGGTAGTACATATCATGCACTTAACTCAGAGCCTAGTACATTGTAAGCACCACTTAAACATTAGCTGTGATTGTGGTGATGATAATGATGACTCCCAGATGTACATCTGATTATGTCCTTCTCTTCTGAGCTTCAGATTTCCTCCTGTCCAATTTCCTGATCACCACTAAATTTGCTATTTGTCTCTGCCCCACCTTAGCACATTGAGTATAAATCGAATGCCTTTTCCATAGTCTGCAACCCAACTGCATAAGCTAAAACTGTGAATGTCAGCCTTGATGTCTCCTTCTCTCATGTAGTAAATCTAATAAATCATCTACCTATGACAGTTGAACCTTCAAGTATTTCTCAAACTCATTTTCTTGCCTCTATCAAGTACTGATCATATCTGCTGCTTCCAGCATTGTCAAGCCCACTCTCTACCCTGCAGCCCAAGGGATGGAATGAAAATTCGAACCTGACCACCCTATTTCCCTGTATAACAATCATTGCTCTCTCATTTCCTATAGAAGTGATTTTCACCCAAACTGTGTCCAGACACAAGCAATGAACCATATTTTATTCATCTATGAAGATTTCTTATTACTGCTTTTCTTGCAATAACATATTGGAACTCAAGAATAAATTTTACTTGAGAAAAAGTTCTGTGCTTATAAAACCTGAGAAAACACTGACCTTAAACATGACCCATGCTGTTCTATTCATCCTCATTTTATTTTGCCAACTGTTGTTTTGTTACACCAGCAACACCAAATTGCTTACAGTTCATCAAAATTAATCCATGGTTTCTTATTTCATCCTCTACTTCATCCTGGAGCACTGTTCCTCCACCCAACCCCACCTGACTTCCTAATCTTCTTCATTTGGCTCATACCCATTCTCTGACACTCTGCTCAGTTTTTTCCCCTCTAGAAATCCCTCCTGTATCCTCCATGCTTATGTACATCTGCTCTGAGTTCCACAATTTCCACTGCATACCTATTTTGTATGTGCCTATTTTGTATTATATTACCTGTTTCTAAACAGACTATATACTTTTTCGGGCAGGACTAGGTTATATTCATTCTTAAATGCATTGCCAGCATATGGTCTATATAAAGAAAGTGTATAATAAATAATTATTAAGTGAATGAGTGAATTTATTTGAATACCCTATTTGGGCTTATATTTATGAATTTAATAGCTGTAGTTATTTTTGCAAGGAGTAGGGTCCCTCACTGTAGACAGGATCTCAGCCAATATGGTCATAAATACTATTTTCCTGGGGCCTAAGTGATGGGCCTTAAGCTCCAAGTGATGTTTTAAAAGTGATATGGTCCCTAGATTTTAGTTAAGGAAACCCTGAAAAATAATAAATGTCAGTCTTCTCACTTAAGTCATGTAAAATAATGTTCATAACCTTAAAAAGAAATGTGCTTAGTTATGATTCTTCTCAGAGAAGGCATATCTTGCTGGTAATGTCCCAAGTGTATGTTTGTTATGTCTCAAATGCACGTGTGATCCTAACGGCTGAAGCTGAGGGCTCCTATTTAGATTTATTAAATCAAATTTGTTGACTTGGTATGATGTTTGTAAAAGGATTTGAATGTAATAAGCTTATGTGTGATTCATTTGAATCCATTTTGAGGTGTCTTAACTGAGGTTCTTCTGGATTCCTGAAAACCTTCATCAAACCCAGGAACACAATGGTTCATTAGTTTCTTGACTTCCCCAGGCTCCTGGCAATGAAAGGTTATTTTGTCCTCTTGCATGGTATTAACCAAGTGAGAGACAGTAGGAGTCCAAAGACACTTTTGTCCCACTGTAACCTCCTAGTCCCTTGTTTATGCGTTTCCAGTTTTGGGTGGTAAAAGCCAGAGACCACATTATTAACATCAGCTTTAAAATAGGGCAAAAGATCAATATGAAGGATAGGCTCAAGACAAGCAAAGAAGATGAAAGTAGAATTATATAACAATAAAGAGTTATTGAAATAGATGAGATGTCAGGAGTCAAATAACCTTGAGGGATGAGGAAGCCAGTTTGGACATTCAGTGAGTGTTCTTAGGTCCAACTTCAAAGCTGGGCAAAACTCTCAAAGCGTGAGCACTCACTCAACAGGGGAGAAGCAGAATACAAGTCTCAGCCCAGTGTGCGGGTAATCGCTTTGAGAATGTCAGGCCTACTCTCATTAACTTCTGTTCATTTATCCTTAGGAAGTTGTGCAAAAGTATCCTCTGGGCAATGTAGAAAGACTCCATGACATGGTTAGTCCCTAACCATGCCTGCTTTAGGCCTTCATGATTTCTCAGTTGGACTACCGTAGCATTCTTCTAACTTTGGTCTCCTCCTTTAGCTTTCGTTTGTGTTAGCACATCCTCCATAGTACTATAACAAAGATCTTACATTAAAAACAAACAAACAAATAAACACCTGCTTATGTCATTCCCCTTCTGAAAATGCTGGGACAGATCTATAGACCTTATGAGATTACCTTCATTTTCTGAACATCACCCACATTCAAGGCTGCCTGTAGTACGAAAGTTGATTTTGTGGGCAATAAAAAGGGTACTTCTTTTGGGTAGATCATACAAATGATCCTCTCCTTCCAGACTGATAGCCTGTAGCAAGGCTTCTAGCTTGAAAACAAGAGTTAGATTTCACCTTCTCCTTTGGGCTCCCTGCTACAGATCCTATCGCTTTGCTTTCCAAGGTGTTCTGTGTCTACCAGAACTACTCTTGTCTTTGTGTGCTTGCTTTTTACTTTGTCTGATAAACTCCTACCATACTCAAGCGTTGGCTTATGCAAATCATCTTAGCTCCTTCAACACTTTTCTCTGCTTCCATAGTGCATGATAAATACCTCTATTTTTAGTACCCATCACATTATTCTATAACTGTTCATTTACTGATCAACCTGGCCCACTATACTGTGATTCTCAAGGGCAGTGTTTTTGTCTTTTTTCTAGACTTTAACACCATTAATACTAGTATTTGTTTTATGACACTATATTTGTTGAATGAATGAATAAGGTTATGACTCTATCTGTTAAATGAAGGATAAAATAACAGGAGTACAACCACATCAACAATGGGAGCCCTCTTTGGAATGATTGCAACACAGGCCAATTTTGTTGTTGTTGTTACTGTTGTTTTGTGATGGGATAAGGGAGTGGAGGAAAATGCTTAAGACTTACAGAATGCTTTTGAGACCCTCCTTTGATGAGAGATGGTTGAGTTAAATCAGATTTGTATCTTGATGTAGAGGTATCTGAAAGAGAATTTGAGAAGTGGAGTCGCTCTCCAGGAGTCTCACAGAAAGGTTGAAGATGATCTGATTTTCTCTCATAGAGTCAAACCAACAGAGAAATTAAAATTTCTCCCCATATATGATTTTTCACCTTCCCCCTTCTAAATACGTCATATGAACTGGTCAGAAGTTTGACTAATGTCAACAAGGGAACCATGTTATAGTATAGGTGATGATGTTTACCAGAATTCTTAATACATTATAAAATACTGAAGTGCTAAGTAAACATCACAGAAAGTGAATTATTTTAATTCGTAGATACTCTCACAAAAAATGAAAGGCCCTTGCGATAAGATTATAATAGAATTTTCAATGGCCCATGATACTAACTTTGAGACTGTGCCTCTCTGAGAATGAATATGAAGTGAATAGGGTAGAATTTAGGTTATCACTAAAGATCTTTTGACCAAAGCAAAATTTATCTCAGTGAGAGATTGGAATGGTGTGAAGAATACAGTAAAGAAATCCTTTGACAAATACTCCAGAATCTAATTCAGAGATTGGCAAGCTTTGAGATTAAATGGCCATATATTAATAGTCAATATTTTAGCCTTTGTAAATCATATGGTTTCTGTTGAATCTACTCAACTCTGCTTTTGTAGTTCAAAAGCAGCCATAGACATAACAAAATGGATGTGGCTGGATTTGGCCTGGGACCATCGTTTGCCAACCTTGGGCAATTTTGAGTTTCTAGAAGTATCTAGCATACATACAAACACAAAAATTACAGTGTAAGGTGAGGCCAGCCTAATTTTAGGCTGATGCTTTATATAAAAATGACCTTTAGTTCTGAAGTGTCTACCCAAGGTTTAGCCTGTGTAGCCTGCAGAACTAGAACAGGGACCTTTGACAGTTTCTGAAAAGGCTTCTGCAGCGATAAAAAGGGGTGCAAAACACTTTGAATTTCTTCTTTGGAGCGAGAACTAAACCCAGAGTTTCTTCACTTATAGTAACTATTTTGGTTGCCAGTATATACAATTATGAAATAAAAAATGAATCAAATCACTCACAAACAAGCAAGGCATTTTATAAATTGAAGGAGTTAAAAGTAGCTAACAAATTCCCAATGCATGAGATAACAATGTTGGCTCTCTTTGTTGAACTTCTTAATGTACAGCAGTAAATGTTAAAGCCCTTATTGGAGAAAGTCTTTCATCTGACAGCCTTGGGCAGAGAAGTAACATTTGAAGCAGAAAATAGGAATGACAGCGTCTAGCTAATTCCCCACTAAATTCACCCATAGACAGAGTCTTCTTTTTACCTCTCCATCTCTATTTAGCTCACTTTATCCTCAAAGTTGGATTATTTTTATGTATATTAGGTACATAAAACCTTGGAACTAAAGACCAAACACTAATGCCTAGAATCAGAAAAAAATAAGCACATTTGCAGATTAAAGTTCATTTTTCACTTCTTTTGTGATGGCTAGTCAGTGCATTTTAAATCTTAAGCCTCGAAGGAAGTAGGCATATGATTGAGTTCAGTCTAGGTCTTGACTATGAAATTTAAGATATATGAAATTCAGAGTAAATTAAAATATTTATAGTTATGCTAGGCTGCGAGTGGACTGAACCACAGATTAAGATTTCAATTGTAATGTAAAGAAGACATTATTAGTGTTAACAGAACTATAAACAGAATTTTAATTCATTCATATTTATGATAAGGGGCTGTGTAACTGTTCTATGTTAACCTATAATACACATAGTTTTATGTATCTGTATAGATGTGTCTTTGGTAGATGATACATCAGTATATACAAACAATTAGGACTAGAGTGTTTTGAATGAATCTTATTTGTATCTATGTTACATTCCCATTGCCAATTAAATTCTATTTATATTTTAAAGTGATTTTTTCCTAATGGATAGAAATGTTATATATTGCCTTTGCAAAATACAAAGTAGTTCTGGTTTTCTTTTTCATATAGATATTTATTTCCATTTGTTTTCTTTCTATTAGAAATAAAAGCATCTATTTTCCTGTTTAGAAACTTCTGTTATGTATTTTCCTAATCTCCAAAATGAGCTAAAAAGTGAATTATGTATACCTATGGAAGAACATCCTTTATTGTAAAGAAAAGGATAATCCGTACTAGTTATCTATTGCTATCTCACAAATTACCTCAAAGCCTAGTAGCTTACATACATAAATATTTATAATCCTCACTGTTTCTGTGAGTCAGGATTTAGAAGCGATCTAGCTGGGCAGTACTAGCTCAGGGTTTCTCATGAGGCTGCAATGAGGATGTGTCAGAGCCACAGTAATCTGAAGGCTTGTTTGAAACTGGAAGATCTCCTGTAATATGACTCACTCATCTAGATCATCCAGGTGTAATGGAAACTTCACTTATTCTAACTGAAGCATTTTTAGCTCCACGGCTTACTGGGCATGTGCCATTGGTCAAATTATTTAACCATTCTTCACACGCCAGCCTAGTGATCTTTTAAAATTATAAATCAGATCATAATACTTGCCTGCTGAAGCTTCTGTTACATTCCAACTGGAATCCAAACTCCATAACACGGCACACAAGCTCCAACATGACCTGGCCCCTAAGTACTACTTCTCCTACCTCACTGCCTTGTATCCATTACTTTTGTTTTCTCCCACTGTATTTTTGTCGCACTGGCCATCCACTAGAAGTATTATAAGGGTAGCCTGTAAGCCATCAGTCAGATGACCATATTCCTGGTTTGTGCCTGTTGTCCTGGTGCAATTATTAGCAAGGCTGCTTTCAACAGGGTCCCATCACTTACATACTTTGCCTCACATACAGGTCTTTCCTCCACTTCCTGGCTTTTTCACATACTCTTCCCTCTGCTATAACTAGTCTTCTTCCATTCTTAGGCTAGCCTAGTTAACTTACATATGTCCTGCAGATAAATGTAATCTTCTTAGAATAGCCTTCCCTAAAATCTCACTTCTTCAAAACCAAAACACTGTTATGGTTTTCCCATTTACTCTTCCTAGGAATCCGGTTTCTTTTTTCCATCATAGCCATAACTTTAATTTGTAATCTTATTTTAATTTAAGTTTAGAAGGGAAAGGACATTATCTGTTTGATTTCCACTGAATACCCAGTGCCCGACACATAGAAGATACTCATTAAATGTTTTTAAATGAGTGGAGGGAATGCCTAAGTTTCATTTGTTGGTGTTGTTTAATCTAGAAGTACGGAGAGGATGTTATAAGAATCAAGTAAGATTGCACCTAGGACAGTATCTGACACACAATAAGCTTTTATTTGTGGAGGTATAATTGACAAATAAAAACTTGTATAAATTGTTTTGATGATTCCCATAATCAAACTACTTAACATATCATACATCACCTAACGTAGCTGCCATTTTTTTTGTAAGAACACTTAGATTTACTCCCTTAACAAATTTCAAGTATGCAATGCACTATTATTAACTATTATTATCGTTACCATACTGTGCATTAGATCTCTAGAAATTATTCATCTTATAACTGGAAGTTTTTACCCTTTCTAATTGAGGTAAAATATACAGCAAAATGTACAGTAAATAATGTGATGAATTTGGACCAACATATACTTGTATAACCAACACCTGATCAAGATATAGGACAGTATCATCACCCTAGAAAGTTCTCTCTTGTCTCCTTCCAGTCAATCCCCAACCCTCATAGGCAACCACTGTTCTGATTTCTCTCACCGTGAATTCATTTTGTCTATTTCAGGATTTCGTATAAATGGAATCATACAAGGAGTGCCTTTTTGTTCTGGCCATTTTTACTCAACTTTGTTTTTGAGATGCAACTATATTGTGTGTATTAGTACATTAATTTTTTATATTGCTGAGTATTACTCCATTATATGATTATATCACGATTTGTTTATCCATTCTCCAGTTGATAGACATTTGGATTGCTTTCAGGTTTGTTGTTGTTGTTTTTGTTGTTGTTGCTATGAATAAAGTTGTTTTAAAGATCTTGTAAAAGCCTGTACGGACATGGATTTTCATTTCTCTTGGGTGAATACCTCAGAGTAGAACTGCTGGGTTTGAAGGCAGGTTAGAGTTTTTTTTTTAACTTAAAGCAAACAAACTACCCAACAGTTTTCAAAAATGGTCATACCATTTTGTATTCTTACCAGCAATCTATGATAGTGGCAGCAGTGCTCCATATCCTTGCCAAGAGTTTTTAAATTTACGTTTCTCTAATAACTAAGGTTTAGCACATTTTTATGTGCTTTTAGGGTATTTTAGATCCTGTATCTGTTCAAATCATTGTTTCCATTTTAACTTGGATTGTTTGGATATGAGTTTTTTGTAATATACACATAAAATATTTTCTCTGTGGTTTTTCTTTAGACTGTATTAATGGAATCTTTTGCTGAGTATAAGTTTTTAATTTTATGAATTCCAGTTTATATTTTTTTATAGTTTGTGTTTTGTGACTCTTCCATAAGAGATCTTTGCTGCTCTTCCAGGTTGTGAAAATATTCTCCTATATTATCTTCTATGAGCCTTCCCTTATAATCTTAGCTTTTATGCAGATCTATGATTTATATAAAATTAATTATTATGTATTATAGGAAGTAGCAGTTGGGGTTCATTTTATTCTGTATGGATATCCAATTGTTCTGGTACCATTTGTTGAAAATATATTCCTTTCCCATTGAATTGCTTTGATATCTTCATAAAATCAGATGGCTGTATGTGTGGGTCTATTTCTGGAGTTTTTATTTTTCTTGTTGGTCTATATGTTGATTTTTATGCCAATACCATAGTCTTCGTTATGATAGCATTATAGTGAGTCTGGAAATTTAGAGTTTGAGTCCTCTAACTTTATTCTTCTTTTTCGAGATTATTTTTTTTTTAGTCTAAGCCTTCTGTCTAGATTTATTTAATCTTTTGTATATACAAATAGATTTTGGAATCAAGTTGTCAATTTCTACAAAAAAAAAACCTGTTGCAATTTTATTTGTATTGCATTGAATCTTCAGGTTAATTTAGGTAAAAACTGATATCCACTTTCAATAAACAGTATTATTTAAATCTAGTGATAATAGGTATGGATTAGCTTCATGAAATAAAATCATTAAGATGTGACCAATTACATGAGGATGCTGAGAAGGGAGGCACATCACAAATTGCAGGGTTTTGGAACTCTGACATAATGCTCATTATTAAACAGAAAAATAGTTGGAGAGAAATTAGGTGTCTGTGGGAGGAACTATGTCCTGCTTTAGGAAAAATATTCTGCTCTAAGCAGTGTTTCCTTCGTCTTGTTGTCCTTCAAGCCTTTGTCTTTTGGGGCTTTTCACATGATTATTTCCTAAATATATTTTCTTTTTAAATCAGAGCATTTTCATCCCAAAATACTGTATATTTAAGATATATCAAAACATGATGCAATTACAGACTGATTTTATTTCTTTAAATTTCTTGAGCTTATTCATTATCAGCTGAGGGCAAAAATATTTCTAAGATCAAAAACTCATGAGCCACTTTTTTCTTTGGGCTTAGTGGAGGGCATAAGCCTTTATGACTAGGCACAAAAAGAATATTTGTGGAGAGTTAAGAAATGAGCAGCTATGTTTCCCTCCAGGCAGTCAGAGGCTGGTGGCATACTTCTTGCATGGGAGCAAAAAATCTTTCAAATTAAAAAAAAAAAAATTAAAAAGAGCACAAGGACTAGAATTTAGGCTGAGCAAGTACCCTTCGACTTCATTTCCAATGAAAGAGAGTATGTTTTAAAACCCATTAGTGAATATTCTATTTAGGAAACATTTATGTTTAAATTCACTGACTGGGTTAAAAAAATGTGCAGGCAGTGTTTTGTATCTGGCCTCTTTTAAACTGCTCAGCATCCAAATATCTGAAAACAGCTGCTTTTTGGCCTATTAATTCAAACATAATAAATGTTGTTATTCAAAAGGTAAAATAAGACATTTATCCATGTGTCATTAATACAGCCTGGTCCTTTTTGCAAACAGTAATAACACAAGTGTGCATATATTTTTTTTAATACCAGAAAGGATCCTGTTGTGTATAAATTGTGTTTTACTCTTAGAGAGCTTTTCAATTTTTCCCTATGAGGCTGTTTAACTGATATGGAAACAAGAGTATGTAGCATAAATATTTTCATATCATCTTTTTTCTTTTACTTTCAGTACTGTCAAGAAAAAAATGATGTATTTTCTTTGAGCATTGAATTCTGAAGCCATAAATCTTATCATTATGTCTCATATTTACCTTATTTAGTGTTTTTTCTTACTCAATTAGAACTGATTTTTTTTTTCAGAAATGTCTTTGCATTTTGTCCTGTACCCATTGTAGCCCTCTCATTTGGCTTCATTAGCTATTAGGGGTAAATAAAAAAGAAACGCCATCTGAAATAAACAAAATACTGTTTACCTATTTCCACTGCTAGAAGGTGATTATAAACTCAATTAAAAACAAATGGCAAAAATGCATTACACAGATGGGGAAAAAGTTAATTATTTTCATTTTGTCTGCTGATCATATTCAAGATTTAGTTGACTGGTCTGCATTAGTGAGGGAGACAGCATGAATTTTGTGAGAGAAGTGTGGTTTTAGTGTAGATTGTCCCCTGGATACCCACTTGTAATTTCTTTTGGTGATAATGGAGCTTAGCTATGCACATCAAGGGAAAACTAGATTCTTCAGGGTATCATGCAGGGTAGCTCATCACAGTATCCTTAATGCTTGTTGGCAGACCTGTCTATTTGTAGAAACGTGGTTGTTATTTGGTAGTAGAGATTGCTGGAGTGTATTTATGCAGTTTCCCCAGTCTCGTGTCCAGCTATGAAGAGGATCCTTGTTAAGCTTCCAGAGCCCATTTGTCAGGAAAGAGGGGAATTTGAATGAAATCTCTGCAGCTAGCAATATAAAGAAGAAAATACTTAAGCTCCATTTTTCAGAAATGGAATTGTATTCACAGAGAAGGATTTAAAAAAAGACAACTGTTTCTGCTAGTGGGGAGAATTATAAGAAAAGCAAAGGCATTCCTGGAGATTAGATGAAGACTAGCAAGGTGCAGAATTGAAACTAGTGGAGAGGAGCTGATTTTTATACTTGCAAAATCTCATCCTGCCATGATGATTTCTTTTTCTTGGAACTTGGAGGGGACATGAATAATGTGTAATGTTGGCATCTCTTTTGTAGAATACTGGCAAAGGCTTGTCAATATCAGAAATATCTGCATATTGAATTCACATGTGTAGACAAGAGAACAGTTAGAAATTTCGCTGATTTTAAAAATGTTAAAGTTAATGCATTCGGAAAAGTGAAAAACTGCAAAGTCATTAAAGAAATGAATTGCCTTTATGTATCAAAAATATTAGGGCTCACAACCATTTTTCTAAAGACTAAATGGGTAGTCCAGGGTCCCAAACAGAAATTATTTAATTGTTATAATGGGACAAATACTTTAAAAGGGATTTCCTATAAAGGGAAATAAATTAAAGAACCAAAGTGCATAGATTGGGATACTGTACTAGGGCAATAGTGGTTCTCAACTAGGGTAAAGGAGATAGGATATTTGGAACCATCAGGAGAGTTTTCAATTCACCTGCCGCACACTGTCTCCAAGTTCTGCTGCGCCTTCAGGAATTGTATGGATAGTTTATAAGGGCTCCGTGGGTGATTCTGATAGGCATCCCAGTTAGTTAAGAACCACTGCTACTGGAGCTTGCAACAGAAAATGGAAAGCCTGATAAGAAATAGAAGGCTGCAGTTTGCTTGTCAGTACTTCTGTGTTGATCTATTCTATGTAATCTTCTACTTACCTCAGCTTTACTGTATGTCAAATAAGGCTAAGAATATACCACAGCAATGTTATGAAGATTAACATTAAACTCTTTGACCTTCCTGGAGAAAAGCATACGATATTAAGAGAAAGGAATCCGGCAAAGCCAAAAATATCATATCATTTCAAATTTGCTTAATAAGAAAATGAGTCAGTACAGTGAAAATTAATGCAAGTTCTCAGCTCCAAGCAGATGAGATTTAACAAAAGCTGAGCTTACAAGGGGAATAATTTTAAGTAACATGTAGCTTATAAATCTTCAATTATTAACCTTATTGCAGCCAATTTTGTCAGCCCTCCAACTACAGCTCTTTAATGTTTTCCTGTGTGCCTGCGTTCAAGAACATACAGTTAGTTTTAACCTTAAAATTTTAAACAAGAACATGTTTATAGTTTTTCCCTCTCCTCTATTTGCAATAACATCTTAGAGAATAATCCAGTGAATGTGTGCATAATACTAATGAACTCAGATATAAAGGCATTGGCTATATCAAAGAATAAAAATAATGAAATAATAATAAAGGAATTCTTTAAGCTGGGTAAATTTTCCATGTAGGTTACAACAAGCCTGACTACAAAATTACAATTAACAACAGGAGAAAAGTTAGCTAGAAGTTGAAAAAATATGCTTATTTAACTCAAATACACATAATCGAAACTTTTTAACATAGGGATGCCTTAAATAAAGTCTGTTTTTATTACAAAAAAAATGTGTGTGTGTGTACATGCAATGTGATTTGTGCTCAGTTATAGATTTATAGTTTTAGTAATTCTGCATTTTATGGTGGGAAAGAGGCTATAAGGGAGGGATATATTAAAGTCATAGTTTTAAAAAAATTTAACGTAGTATGTCCTTTTAATGCATAGTAGACCAGACTGGATAAGAACAGCTTTGGGGTGAAATATTTTGTATCTATGATTTTATATGGTGAAGCTATATACTTTCATGTATTTTACCAGGCTTTAAGTTCCTACCTTCCAGAAGTCAATAATTCAGACACACATAAGTTATAGGCCTTGTGCTGTAAGTGCATTTACCATTCTTTGAGCAGTACAAGGGAAGTAGAGTGGCATTTTTCATTGGGAACAGAAATAAATCTATTTATTTTGTCTTAATATTAGAATTTCCTTCTAGACACTATTTCAGAGTCAATTTGGCATGTAAAAAAGCCTTCCTGTCTCAAATCCTAAATCTGTCACCAATCAGAAGATGACTTGGGCAAGTCTTCTAGCCTGTCCCAACATCAGTTTTCTTTACAGTAAAATGCAAATATTTGCATATATATTTGGTGGCTGAGGTGGACGATGAGAAGGGTTGGATCTGCTAGAAGAGATTAAATAGAAATCATCTGCAATTTCCTTACAGCTCTGAGATTCTAGGGTTCTTACCTAATTTGTTGTGTTTTTATTCATATATTCTAATCTCCCCATGTCCTGATATTAAAATGCGGACATTAGCAATTGCTATTGTGTTTTTACACAACAATGTAGTGATGATACATTAATATACTAGAGATGAGAAATATTTTGTTTATTATACATCTGGACCAGTCTAAACTGCATTTAGGAACATTATCTCCTTGAGAATGGACCAAATCTGCCCTCAGTCTCTTACACAAAGATCTTTCCTGATGGTAATTATCAGTAAATACAGTGAATAATGAAATCATATCTAAAGCCATAGCAGTTCATTTGCTTTGGGGTGTGTTTGTCATCATCTCCATATTTTTTTTTACAACAGGCTTTTGTATTTGAATAATTATATGCAGTTGCACTACTGAATAGAAAATTGTTACCAAAAAAAATACTTTACAAGGAAAATAGTAGCAGCAAGGCTAATCTGTAGCTGTGGCCTTTCTTAGTGAATATTGCTGGGAAACTTTTCAGAACCCTGCAGACAAAGGCATGTTTTTGTAAGAAAGGTCTCAAGGTGTTAGAACTAACAGAATTTCAGAAATGCCATAAGTTTAGCTTGCAGTAGATTTGTAGGTTTCAAGAGCAGAATGAAAAAATTTACTGAAGACATTCCTTTGGAATCAACGTTCACGTAGAATGAAGAACTATCAGATGTAGGGAACTGAAAATAGGTTTGACCCTCCACATGCAGATGTAGGAGCTGCTGAATGTAATAGGAATTGTTATGTAAATATGCTAATTTCTATATGTTTAATTTCATCTGTTTGAAAATTGTAGAGGCTCAATAAAGTTACTCAAGTGTTTTATTCAAGAAGCCCCTTTTTATACTTTTTTAAGAGCTGTGTAAAATGAGAAAGTTTCAAATGAATAAACACATGCATGTATATTAATCTGTGTCTCTTGGGATAGAATTATCTTCTAAGCCATTTTGTACAATAATATCTAACGTTTGAGTATTCATGGCAAATCTTTGGTTTATGTTATATAGCATTTATGTCAACAATCCAAATTGAAAATGAAGGCCAAAGCATTTTTACACTTAAGAAATGGAAAATTTCATGGTATATACCGAAATATGACCAGAATTAAAAGAGCTCACTGTTAGTTGAGTATTCCGTATGGACATTGGTATTTATTTGTTAATACTAGAATAAATATAGGACTATAGAAAGTTCTGTGAAATTATTTAAGCTTAATTTGTGATTAGAGGGTTTGTCTTTATCAACACGTTATAAGCATTTAAAATCAGCATTAGCATGCCTTGCCTTTAATGCATTCTGTATCTCCTGTGAATATATAAATATGTTTTTGGGGAAAAGTAACTTAATGTGTCATAAAGGACCAAAAATAGCCATCTTTCTCTTGTCTTTAAGTCAGCATACCTTGGATGGGGTCCAAGATACACTGGCCTTATATCAAATTCTGGTTTGTGCTACAGAAAACTGCACTTAGGGTATCACTGTGGTTCATAGTGATTCCACCTTTAAAAAAAAAAAAACCACAATTTTATTTGTTTGCTTATTTCTAAATATTCATTTTATTTCATATTTTCTAGACATGTTTAAAATTTTGGCACCTTGGACTGGAAGTCCTTCAGTAAAAAAATAAGCAGACTTGAAAGCATGTGAAAGGCAAATACTTTTGAGGAGAAGCTTTTGGTTTTTTTCTTCATTTTTGTTCCCTTTGGTCTTATTAATAGTAGTTCTTTACTTACACAAATGGTTTTTTTCTCAGTGAATGGTTCGGACCATAGACATGATATGCTATTTTCAATTGTTTCTGTGTTCCAAAAAATCTATCGTTTATTAGCAATTTCTCAATTTTTCTCACCAACATTATTTGAAAATTCCAACAATTGATTTTTTAAATATAACACAGTAGTCCCCCCTTACCCATGGTTTCACTTTCCACAGTTTCAGTTACCTGCAGTACAACAAGTTATTTTGAGAGAGAGAGAGGCCACATTCACACAACTTTTAATTACGATATATTGCTCTAATTGTTCTATTTCATTATTAGCTATTGCTGTTAATCTCCTTACTGTGCTAATTTATAAATTGAACTTTTTCATATGCATGTATGTATAGAAAAAAACATAGCATTCATAGGGTTTGGTATTTTCCAGGGTTTCAGGCATCATCTTGGAACATCTGCCCTGACAGATTTAGGGGGCACTAAGGTAGTGTATTTAAGACTTTACATATAGCATTTTCTGAATATATAAATTTTCCCAACAGGGATCCATCTTAAATTTCATTAACTCAAAAAGTTTCAGGAAATATGAATCTGACTCTTTACTGAAACATAAAAATGAAAATTGAGGTTACTTTTAGGTATAATTTACCTTTATTAAAAAGTAGCTCTCAAGAGAGATTAAAGGAAGCTACAAACATCACTTTGCTATGACCTTCTTCAATTTATGTCTACAAGGCAAGGGAATGAAGTAACTCTGTATACACTAACTGGTGCAGACCCGTCGGCGACATCAGTGAATGTTTTTTTTGTTAGCATTGACGTCCATAGGGAATACAAATCCTCATTCTCATTCATCTGCTGTATTTCAGATATATAATTGGTTATGATACAGAAAAATTTCTCTCTCGTTTTTCTTCACAAAATCATGATGGTGAGAAGAGATATTTTTGCATGATGGCGCCTAAACGACTTTTGCATTTTGACACAAGAAAGTTGACTCATGAGTGGAATCACTGTTTCTCTTAAGCAGCATTCACATTTCCTAACAGTACAGTGTTGGGCAGTACCCTCTGGAAGCCACAACAATTTAGCAGAAACATATGTCATATTTGCTTCATGTGCAAATCTTGCATATGTTAACTTTATGCTTAGAAATTGAAGCTAAGTTTAGAAACTAAAACCCTTGAATTTCCAAGTCTATCTTAACTATGGAAGGGTCAGTATCTGCTTTTCTATCAATTTGGGGAGGTTTCATGGAGAAGTGAAATTTCAGGCAGATTAAATGCTACAGGAGATTGATGTGATGTTTCGTACGAAATCGTGTAACATTGTTGGAAGGAGTCTTAATGATTAACTTCATTCAAACTCCTCACTACAAATGAGGAAACTGAGACATAGAGGCTTGATTAAAGGAGATACAGTGATTAGCAACAGATCCAAACAAAAACTCAGCTTCTTCCAGTTATGTGATGCTCAGGTGAACCTCGTTTAGATATCTTCTATGTATATTTAAAATATTTATTCTACTCCATATATATTCTTACATCTTGAAGTAGACAGTTTCATTTCAGGGTCAAGATTGTGAAAGTGTGTTCGCTTTGGCAGCACATATACTAAAATTGGAATGATAAAGAGAAGATTAGCATGGGTCCCCCCCCAAAAAAGATTGTGAAAGTATTCAAGGACAGAAATGTGCTCATCCATAGATGGGTATGTGTATTGCTATCCGTATTCGTTGCTTATCCCCATTTTTTTTTTTTTTTTTTTTTTTTACCAAATCAAAGGTAGACACTAAGAGAAAACTATCCCCAATTAAAATTCCTTGAAAAAGGCAATTTACAAAGTGAGGAGGAATCTCTCCAGGGAAATTCATTTCACCTGAAGTACAAAAGTTAACTAGAACTAGGGTATCTATGATCCATAGACTAAGGAGATTTATACCTGTGAACTGCCAGGGCTATTTCAAGCCCAGCAGGGCTTTGCTTTCATGTGCTAAAAACAATCGGTGTCATCAGTCTTAACCTCAACTGTCAGTCTTAAAAATCTATTCTTTCTCACCCCTCTTCTGGTTTTATTACTGTATCTTCTTAATTGATCCTTTCATCCTTTTCTTTCTTTTTTTTTTTTTTTTTTTTTTTTTTTTTTTTTTTTTTTTTTTTTTTTTTTTTTTTTACCTATTCCTTTTTACCAAGACAATCTTTCTCACTAAACAGGTATGTCTTTCCCATCCTCTTTTCTTTCGGGTTTGTGCAGTAACTTGTGTATTTGACTACCAAAGCCATTTGTAGTAGTGGTAGTACATACGTTATCTTATTATTCTGCTTGTCCTCATACTTGCATTCTCACTCTAGATCTTCTCACAAATGCACCAGTGAATAATGACCCTCATCCAAACTCACTCCGCATACCCACCAAACCATCCTATAGGATACAGAAAAACAGCAATGAATTATAATGAGAGTTATTTTCAACATTAAGAAGAAATATCTTTACATAGTTGCCAGAAAAAAATGTATTTGTTTTTAAACTAGCTGTCCTATCATACTCTTAGGGTCTTGTTCATTTCTAAATTTTATTGATGTACTAAATTTCTGGAAAGTCTGAATCATTGTTCAAGAAAAGTGATCGCATTGGTTCCTCTCCAAGTAAGATCACTATCGAAAATATTATTAGTCTTCTCTCTCTGCCTCTCTCCCCCTCTCTCCATCGCAACCCCCCCCCCAACTCTTTATATCTCTTCCCGAAGTGCAAATAATAGCCTTTTACTAGGAACAAATAAACTGGAACATTGCCTTACACAGTGGTCCTCAACTGGGCTGATCAGCAGAATCACCCATAGAGCTTTGTAAAGCCGGGAGTCCTGGGGCTCAACCCTGAAATCGACTGAGTTAGAACCTCTGAAGGTGAGTAGTT
>RJWJ010006392.1:0-62736 GCA_004363605.1 Indri indri | reverse complement strand
TAAGTATTTCCTTTCAACAAGTTCTAAGTAGGAGCTCAGATTGAAAGATTCTCCAGGCAGATTAACCTGATCATTGTTTTCTTTCAAGACTCCTGTGTTTATTTGGTGAAGGGACTTTCCCTCTAATATTACTTGAGAATTATTTAATGCTAGTGCACAAAACCACTGACTTAGGAGTGATAAAAAAGGCATAGGTTGTTTCTTTGCCACAGATCAATAATTAGAATTCAGTCTAGGCCAGTAGAGTGTCAGTAAGTAGTTGCCATCTGGAGTCCTATGTAAAATCCAAGCTGGAATGCCTTCAGTCTAGTTTTTAATTACAGTATCTGGGATTTGGCTCTTTCCTTTGACCAGAAGCCAAAAACAGGCCACTAGAACCTTAGAGAGAGTCACATTATCCTATTAGACCTGTTTTAGGCAGACAGAATTCTTAGTCATGATTTTTTATTTCTCTGTTTTTTTATTGGTGTGAAATGGAGTAATAGGTATAGGTATTTCTGCAACTGTGAAGAGATAAGCGTAACAGCCCTATTGGATGTGTTTCTTATTTTTTCTATTTTCTTTGAGTTAGACCTCAAAGGCTCTGTTGTGTACCCCTTCCTGGTGTTTCTTCTTTTTCCTGCTGTTTAGAATATATCTAAACAGTAATGTCTAAAACATTCAAGTGTGTGTGTGTGCTTCTAGAACGTAAAGAAGGTAAAGATGGAGGAATAGGATAGCACTTCCTAATCATTCCTGCGATATAAGGATGTGATTGGAGTAGGTGAAACATGAAATGAGTGAATACCCATCGAGTCAGCCCTTTGAGAATTGGTTCACATAGGATTTTCAGTATTCCTTTCATATTCCCATTTAATAGTCACAATACTTTGTTAGAGAGGTATTATCATTTGTTGCATTTTCAGGAAACTGAATTAAGAGGTTAAAGTTGCCTGTGCAAGGCCAGTGGCCTACTTGTGCCTTGAACACTAGTACTCAGACTCTAAATCCTGGACTCTGATTTGCCTATGGACTATGTCTTTCTCTTTGTTTTTATAATATCAAAGTTTAAGAGTTATCAAGAATAATCGAATCCATTGGCTTATTGTTTTACAGCTTAAAAATTTTTTAGACATACAATTTTTGGTTATCTCTACTAATGAGTTTATATCTGAGTAATGTCTGGGACAAAACTTCATGGACAATGTAAAAATGAGGCTTTTTTTTTTTTTCATAAAAAATTAGACTTCTGGTTTTGAAGTCCTTCCTTTACATCACATCTGATAAATCACAAAGTTTTTTCTTGTCAGAGGACTGCAAAATAACCTATTTTTTTAGTCATTTTTAACTATGAGACTGAATATACCTTATGGTAAACTTGGGCATTTCTCTTTAAATGGGCATGCTATGAATTAAAATAATTTACTGAAATATCCACCATTATTTTTCAGGTTAACATTAGCAGAATACCATGAACAGGAAGAAATTTTCAAACTCAGATTAGGTCATCTTAAAAAGGTAAGTATAATGAGAAAATCTGTCTGAAGAAAGGTGATCTCTATTTACATTTGTCGTTGAAGCTATTTGGCAAATGTACAGTAGTTTCACATAGCTGCAGAAATTTTGAGCAGCTATTCTCACTGTCACATCTTGTAGTCTAATGGTGGAACTCATGTCTTTCCAATTTTCAAGTCAGTTCCAACAACCCAATGAGAGTATTTTTAACCGCAGTGAATTCTGTACACATTCTAAGGCTTCTGAAGTGGTTATCATTAGAGTAAAAATTAAATATACAACAAGAGCAGATGGTTCTGAGATTGATGGTAAGACTCTTGTGATATTTGAAATAACATAGCAGCTCTTCTTTCTTGCCTAAACTAGCTAAAAAGAGATCTTATACCAACTATATTCAAACACAAAGGCATCTAGCATAGAGTTTGTTATTGATGATGTTCACTGAGCTGTCTTAGATGTAGATTGCCTCAGCTTTCTTGAAATTTTTTTTCTTTTTGGGACAGAGTCTGACTTTGTTGCCCTGAGTAGAGTGCCGTGGTGTCAGCCTAACACAAAGCAACCTCAAACTCCTGGGCTCAAGCAATCCTCTGCCTCAGCCTCCCGGGTAGCTGGGACTGTAGGCGCACGCCATGACGCCTGGCTAATTTTTGCATTTTTAGTAGAGATGGGTTCTTGCTCTTGCTGAGGCCGGTCTCAAACTCCTGAGCTCAAGCTCTCCTCCTGCCTTGGCCTCCCAGAGTGCTAGGATTATAGGCGTGAGCCATCTCACCCAGCCCATTGCCTCAGCTTTTAAATTCAGCAGCCCGTATGTTACTGGTCGATGCTGTTTATGGTGATGGTGGTCAGTAAGGAATTACTAAACTGCTATTGGGGGGTGGCGTGTAGTGTGTTATTTCATATTGGTTTTCATAATCTTTTTTCTACTGGGTTCTCAGATCTTATTAAATAAGTAGAACTTAAGGAATCAAGTATAATCCATGATGTTTTTGCTTAATATAAATTTGGTAAATGATTCCACAGTGTATTTATCTCTTTTGTAGGGTATAATACAGTTTTATGAACAAGATTATGATTTACTTTGGCTTATATATAAATGTTAAATTTATTAAGTATATTTGTATACGTACAGCATTTTTACATGAGTGGAGGTCACTAAAACAATACAGCTTTGCAATCTTAAATGATTGGTATGCACAGCGTATTCACAAGGGAACCTGATTTTTGTAAAAAATGTTTGCATACCTGTATTTATGTGCACAAAACGTTTCTAAAAACTTACACAAGAAACTTAACAGTGGTTATAGCAGGGGAGTTGGGCATGGAGAGGAGGGAGGAAGAGGGTATAGAACTTTTGTCTTTCCCACTGTGTTCCTCTGTATGGTTTGGATTTTATTGCTTTCTATGGGTTTATTTTTATAATTAAAATTCTAGTTCTTAAAAACAAATCTTTTTCAATGCAAAGCATCTTCCTTTAACTTTTCACAGAGAATTTCTGCTGTTTTTGAAATGAGACTCTGAAAAGGTAGTGTTCTATATTCTGAACTATTTCTTTCCTTTTCACTTTAGGAGGAAGCAGAGATCCAGGCAGAGCTGGAAAGGCTAGAAAGGGTTAGAAATCTGCATATCAGGGAACTAAAAAGGATACATAATGAAGATAATTCACAGTAAGCAACTTGGGGGTTTGTTTATTGGATTGGAGATTACTGAGCACCTAATGACATGAATTGAATAGTCTAGAATGATGTTTTTGCTTAATATAAATTTGGTAAATGATTCCACAGTGTATGTATCTCTTTTGTATAATACAGTTTTATGAACAAGATTATGATTTACTTTGGTTTATATATAAATATTAAATTTATTAAGTAGTATATTTGTATACATACAACGTTTTTACATGAGTGGAGGTCACTAAAACAATATGGCTTTGCAATCTTAAATGATTGATATACACTGCATATTCAGATGTTACTACAGAGCTTTAGAAAGGGAATCTTGGGTCACTAGTGTGAAATTGTGGAAAGAATATTGGGATGAGATGACACTCAGTTTCTGAATGAGCTTTAAGGGCCATTCAGGTGTTGACATTTTAAGTAAAACCCTAGAGTTCAGCACATTGATTGTAGGTTAACACCCACCTTTGTTTATAAGTCATTTAAAGGACTGAAACTGGGAAAAGTATTTGCCAGTGGGAAAGCCCTTTCATAAGTAATCTGTTCTTTCCCACATTTTTCTGACTCTGAAACATTTTCTCACATAGCCACAGCTTATGTATTTTTGTTTGGCTAATGTGAGGCATGGACCTTTCTTTCTGTAAAGTGGAAGACAACAGCAGTTCTCATTTACTGAGCACTCCCTGTGTATCAGGCATGGTGCTAAAGTGCCTTTACATTCTCTCATTTAATCCTCCCGATAACTCAGTCATCATCAGTACATCGATCAGGAAACAAGCTTATTGAAATTAAGTTGACTTGAGCCGGGTCCCATAACTAACGTGACCAAACAAAGAGTTAAACTTTGATCTTTCTGATCCAAACCACCATGCAGTCATGTGTCTCACCCCACAGGCATGCTGCTTTCTTAAAATCACAATATTTTCAGGTGAATAATGGGGCTGTTTCACATCAGGAACTAGGTAAAAATATTTTAAAATTTATTTTTAGTCAGGTTCAGTGGCTCATGCCTGTAGTCCCAGCTACTTGGGAGGCTGAGGCAGGAGGATCACTTGAGCCCAGGAGTTTATGGCTGCAGCGAGCTATGATTGTGCCCCTGCACTCCAACCTGAGTGACAGAGCTAGATCCTGTCTCTGAAAAAAAATTATAAATTATTTTTTTGCTGGAAGTTGTCATTTCTCTGTTATATTGTTAGGAAGCAACACAAGGTGAAATTTTATATGGGGCACACAGTTATATCATAGACTTTCTGTCTTAAAGAGAGAATAATGAATGCACGTAGAAGAACATGTAACTCACTTGATAAATCCGTTTTTAAGGCAGTATAAAATGTCTTGGAATTTTACTGTGTGTTTGAAATGGTGGGAACATGTGGCTCTTGAATCATTTGGAGGAACCAAATAGCACAGTTTGAAAATCCCTAATCTAGTCTAATCTACCCCCATTTTATAGCTAGGCAGAAAGGGAGAGAAATCTAGAAAGGGCACAGGTTCAATGTGGCTTCTCTGAGACTAGCACCTGTATCCTGGGGCTCTATAGCTATTGCTGTTCATTGTAATTATGCTGCCCCTTTGAACTGTGTAACTTTATGCTCACAATTTGCTATATTGTTATTAATTGTCAAAGTACCATCAGCAGCTATAATCACATGTGTAGTGTGTTAAATATTTTGGGAATTTTGCAAATATGAAAGAGTATGGTCTTTGATCTCAGAATGTTACATATTCCTTGTTTCTACAGATTTAAAGATCATCCAACACTAAATGACAGATATTTGTTGTTACACCTTTTGGGTAGAGGAGGTTTCAGTGAAGTTTACAAGGTGAGTGTAAGGAACTGAGTACAAAGACTGAGGGTTAAATTACTGGCTGTTACCAACTTGGAGAACATTTAGAATGGCAATTGTGGGTTGTTATCCATTGGCTGAAATCCAAAAACTTTAAAAACTTGTATCTTTAAGAAAACAGCTTCCAATAAACTTACGTGACTAAGCAGGATACAATATTTTACCCTGTTTTCAAGTTTCAAAAACAGGTAACTATAGATTAAAAAATAAGGAAAAACAATAACTCATTTCTGGGTGGCAGAATTATAGTGATTTTTTTTTTCTGGTTGTGTACTTTCTGCTTCCGCCACATTTGCTAGATATGAGTATGTTTTATCTTTATTCTCATATGTATACACACACACACACACATATTTTATTTTTACAAAATAGACATGTGTCAAAGTTATTCTTATTTGAGAACCTGTTTTTTGTTTCAAAAAAGTTCTCATGTAATAGCATTTACTAGCACTGGCATTCTGAAAGAGTATCCTGGCTTAGAGTGCTTCCGTTGGTCCTGCAAAGTACAGACTTTCATGCCTCTAGGTTAATTTTGACCAAATAAGTAATTCATCCAATATTAAATAAAGCTATAGATTCATAACTTGTCACCAGCCACTGCCTGCTTCTGCTTTAATTTCTCTACATGTTTCTGGCACCTGGCTGTTAAATGCATAATTGGTTATTAAACTTCACTGTACAGCTGTGGGAATTGCTGCTTTTCAAAGGTGTAGCCTTCACTGTTGTGATTTATGCTATGCCCATATGAATTTATACATGGGATATTTTTTGAGTGAAACAGATCATTTCAGATTAAAACAGTAACAACTAGCTCTACTGTTTTCTTTTGTTAATGTCAGTTTTTATTGTGATTTTATATATGTGTAAAATTTACCTTCTAACCATTTTTAAGTGTACAATTCAGTGACATTAAGTACATTCACAATGTTGTGCAACTGTTATCACTAACCATTTCCAGAACTGTATTGAGATTTTTAGTGCCCTGCTGGTTTTGATTTTTCCAGTATTTTATTCATATTTTTAATCTCATAAGTGGGGTGGCCATAGTCATCTTTTGTGTGCAAGCAGCTTTGTCAAGCGTTGATGTCATAGTTATCTTAGCTCCTTAGAATGAGTTTTCCTATGCTCTGGAACCTTGCATTACTTGGGAATTGTTGGTTCCTTGAAAGTTTGTTAGAGTTGACTCATAAAAATCACCTAGGTAGGTGTTGATTTAGTGGAAAACATTTGACTATCTTTTCAGTTCCTTCTGCAAATACTGATCTATTCAGATTTTCTCCCCCTTAAGTCAGTTTTGTTAATTTCATTTTTCTAGAAAATCTTCTATCTTACCTGGATTTAAAAAAAACATTATTCATACCATAGTTATTTGTCTTTTCTTATGAAATGTTTATTTTTATGTCTCTTGTTTTTTGTTATCTTGATTGATAGGCTAGAGAGTAATCAATGTTATTAATTTTTTTTCTAAGAATCATCTTTATACTTTGTTGATCAAATTTATGTTTGGTTTGTTTTCTGTTTCATTAACTTCTGCTTTCATTCCTTCTGCTTTCTTCATTTTTATTTATTTTCATTCTTAAGTCATATCCTTATTTTATATTTTATTTTCTTTGTAATTTTTTTATTGTGATAAAGTAGATAACCATCCCAACCACTTTTAAAAGTATGTGTATAGTAGTGTTAAGTATATTCACATTGTTGGGAAAAGATCTCCAGGACTTTTTCATCTTGCAGAACTGAAACTTGATAGCCATTAACCAATTTCCTTTTCCCCCTTTCCCCCTAGCCCGTTGTAACTACCATTCTACATTCCATTTCTATGAATTTGACTACTTTCAGATACCTCATATAAATGGAATCATATATTCCATTTATCTTTTTATGGCTGGCTTATTTGACTTAGCATAATGTCCTTAAGGTTCATCAATGTTACAGCCTGTAACAGGATTGCCTTCCTTTTTACAGTTGAGTGGTATTCTGTTGTATGTATCACATTTTGTTTATCCATTCCTCCATTGATGGACACTTGTTTTGTTTCTACCTCTTGGCTATTGTGAATAGCGCTGCTAGAACTTGGGTGTATACAAATATCACTTGAAGACCCTGCTTGCCATTTTTTTGGATATATACCCAGAAGTGGGACTCTTCCTTTTTTAAAATCATCAAAATTGGTTCTCGATGCTTCTGAATTCCTTTTAGTGGTTTCATCATCCTATTTTTCCCAGTCATATTTCTTTAAACATTTTAATATTTCTGAAATCTAGATGCTTGTTACAATGGTATGTACATTTAATGTAATTATTCTTTTGCTGTTCTCCACTCAGTCAACAGCGGGTCACAGTGTCTTGGATTCATAAGTACAGTGTGGTAGTTGGAGAGAATGACACTTGATAGCATTAGTGCTCTTATAAATCAGGTTGTATTTAATCTCGTTTTTAATGGCTTAAAGTGTTTTTTCTACTCTAAAGCCATGGTGGTGTACATGCTCACAGGTGAACATCAGATTCTGTAAGAAAAATAGAGCACAGAAGTTTCCATTTCTGTGAACTAAGTTATATCTGAATTGAGTGGTTTTTATACTTTTAAAACATACTGGTTTTAATTGAGTATAAATGAGAAGTTTCTCTATTTTATAAGCAGCCCTCTTTTACATAGAATCCATACCTCAAGGAGCTTATGTTTGGAAAGATCTGTAGAGCAGTGATCGCCACAATTCGGCAGTGCCTTGCACCTGCTGCCTTCATCAGTTTGTAGAAACTGGCGATGGGTGGTAACGGTATTGGAACTGAAGTAATAAGCTTTTTATCTGAACTTCACAAACTAAGAAAAACTAATCATTCTATAAGAGCTCCCCGATAAATATGTTTTTTAATTTTTATTTTGTTTTTTATTTTTGCCTATACTTCTTGGTTTTTAAATGAATTTAATCTCTTTAAGACAATAAATTCTTTTGTATAGGTGAAGTCTCCTATTGTATTAAAATATTGCTTTATCAAATTGTGCTTTACACCCAACTTCCCGAAATATCCACCTGTTACCTGTTTTACCTCATGCACTGTCTAGCTCATGCAGGACTTACCAGCGGTGATAGTCTTTGGGGAAGACCTGTCCCTTTCTCTGGACAGTGCTGGAGAAGTGACTTGGTGTGACTAACTTCAGACTTTGTTGGGATTAAAAACTGCTTTTCATGTACCCAGCATATAGGTAAATGGGGTGGGACTAAAGGCAGGGCTGTTTTTTTGTTTTCGATTCTGTTTTTATTTTATAATATATAAATATATAGTTTATTTTATAATAATAAAGACAATAAACTAAATTGCAGTGTGATTTTGTAAACAGTCATAACCAAATAGGTATATCCTAAGGGGTTATTTTCTCTGGGAGGCAGGCAGTGTGTGCCCCTGGGATTTCAAAAGTGGCAGGACTTGAAGCATGTAAAGCCCAGTTTCAGCTGAGAGACAAGAGACATCTAAGGGAGGAAGGTCCCAAATGGGAATAGATGGTGTCCAGAAAGAGAGTTGTTGGGAAATGACTGTTAAGGCAGGGCTCTCTTTCTGTTTGTGGTGTATGCTTGGCTTTATGTTCTAAACCCCTTGGTGCCAGTGCGTCTGGAAACTTCTAAATTATCTAATCACAAGTTTCAAGAAGATGATTGCAACACTGAAACAAGTATGTGATGTGTTGTCTTTGGTGCTGTTTTTATTTAATAATGCATTTTGGACTTTCATTATGTTATCTGTTAAATAGAAGCTTTAAGTCTGTTGCCTGTAATTCTTGTTAGCATTTATCCAGAATATAATGTATTCTGTTGCTTTACAGGCATTTGATCTAACAGAGCAAAGATATGTAGCTGTGAAAATTCACCAGTTAAATAAAAACTGGAGAGATGAGAAAAAGGAGAATTACCACAAGTAAGTGATACTACAGTGTCTGATTTTTCATAATTTAATAATGCCTGTAGTTTGAGCATTGTGCTAAGAGCTTCACATGCACTGTTGGATTTTGTTTTATTTAATCCTTATAACTGCCCAAGGAGAATGAATACTCTCAATGTTAACTGATGAGTAAACTGATGCTTATAGAATTTGAATAACTTTCAAGAAGTGACCGAACTGGTATTTAAATCCAGATTTACCTTAATCCAAAACCCACGCTCTTACCCTCCCCTTCTATCATGAAAATAGCTACAATAAACAAGTAAAGCTTCAGAAATCACTGTTGCTTGTCTGTAGAAACCAGACCCAGGGGAGCCGGCCATGGAGTTCTTTCTGCTACTTAATATCATTTCCATATGGAGGAGACTGGGGTGCACCTGGTATGCCTTGGTGCACCTGTCTGACGTGTTCAGCCTGTCAGTTAGTGCTGTGCTCTCCTCCCTGTCACAGTCTGCCCATCTCAGAGTTCTCGGTCTTCAGTGTCCCACTTTTTGTGTTTGCCTATCTTTAGAATGCCACAGTGGCAGTCCTCATCTGTAGTTGGCAGGGGGAGGGTGGTTTCTTTAGAATGGTTATTACATGCACAGCTGTGAATTGTTTTGTTCCACTAACATCAGGTTTTGCCTATATCCTCCTTGAGCTTCAGAACATGGAGTTCATGACTCATGTGCTTTGGAGCCATGCAGATTTAATTTACTATGAGGTTCCCCACTGGGCTTAGTTCTATTTCCTTGTTGGTATGGTATTGAATTAGACAGTTCCTGTCATTGAAAGGAAGAGACAAGCCCTTTTTGATAGAAACAAACACCTCCTTTCTATAAAAGAAATCTTGGTGGGTTTTTTTCCTTATAAATAATAACATTGGAGGGAAAAAAAACAGTGGACTTTGAAGTAGCCTTTTAGTTGGTTTCTAACCTGGACCACGGCAACTCTTGCTCTATACCTGTTGTTCATCAGGAACCCAGGAACTCTTTCTATTTCAGACACATTGGCAGTGGCACTTAGCACTGAAGAATAGGCGGTTCCTGTGGTATTAAATAAGGCTTAGCAGAGTTAGGAAAGGGGATGATGTGTGGCACCTTGCATGTGTATCTTAGGTGACAGGCAGCTGCAGTCCAGATGCTCCTGAGGAACAGTTACATTATTATAAGAACATTCCAGTCATTTGACGTGTAGGGATGAATGGCACGCGGCAGCGAATGCCAGGAGCGCTTCAGAGAAGGAAACCACATGTTGCTCTGCCCAGTTATAAATGAGCAGTGTCCCTATTGCCTGTTGTATTGAGACTGTAAGCGTGCCTAAGGGCATTGGACCAGTACATGCTTCTCTTTAAAAATGCCCTCTAGAGACCAACCTTGGTCCACCTTGAGAACATAGTTCCCGTGCTGAGATTTATATATATTTTGCCTAGCCTTTTGAAACAGGGAGGAATTGAAGTACCTCCTTGACACACACAGTTGGCAAGGAGTTTGAGTCCTGGTGGGTATGGTTTGGGTGTCTTTCTCACATTTCTCTACCAGACAGAGAGCAAGTAAAGCTCTTTGCCAGTCCAGCTGCAGCCTGGCAGTAGTTCCTTTCTACTCTTTTGTTTCCTCATCAGAGTGGAAGCCTTGGTACCGGAGCCATCTGGGCAGGGGCCATGTCCTACTGGGCAGACACAGTGGGGAGGGTGTGTGTGCAAAGCTCTTGTGATCTGCATTCTTGCTTGGGGGCAAATTCTTAAGCACCTCCACCTTTCTTTGGAAGAGTTTGATTTCTAAGTGATATGAAATCATACTGATGAATTTCAGGCTATAGATAATGGTGAATTAGCAAAATGTCATCGTCTTCTTCAAATTTAAAGGAGGCTTGGCCGGGTGCGGTGGCTCACGTCTGTAATCCTAGCACTCTGGGAGGCCGAGGCAGACGGATTGTTTGCGCTCAGGAGTTCGAAACCAGCCTGAGCAAGAGCGAGACCCCGCCTCTACTAAAATTAGAAAGAAATTAATCGGCCAACTAAAAATATATATAGAAAAAAAAAAAATTAGCCGGGCATGGTGGCACATGCCTGTAGTCCCAGCTACTCAGGAGGCTGAGGCAGAAGGATCACCTAAGCCCAGGAGTTTGAGGTTGCTGTGAGCTAGGCTGATGCCACGACACTCACTCTAGCCCAGGCAAAAGAGTGAGACTCTGTCTCAAAAAAAAAAAATGAAAATAAAAATAAAGGAGGCTTATATCAAGCACATAACAGATTTTGATGAGTGCTTTAAAAATTCAGTATTAAACTAAAAAGTAGTGTACCTTCAGTGTTATAACATGAAATATAAAAATGCTATAACCCTGTAAGGTTTTAGTAGGATCTGTTAATTGCTTTTCTATTCTGGTGGATGAATTCTCAGTCCCATCTGGAATCAAGACATTTATGTGGGTGAAAAAGAAGGAAAGACTCAAAAAATAAATAAAAAGGTGTTGTTTTATTGAATTTTGAGTTTTATTCAGCCCCTTCTTTTCTCTCCTTCCCGCACAAACAAAAACTGATTGTATTACTTTTACGTTAAGAAAACATTAATAAGTTTTACTAGATTTCTTTAACTCCCCCAAATAACACTGAAAATTCTACAGTAGAAAAAATTTCACATAAAGCTATCTGCAGAAAAAATTTATATCTGAATTAATATGCTCTTGTATGGTACATTCTAATTTTCTAAAATAAAAGCAAGTATTTTGAAAGTCTAAATATATATCCACTTATAAATATATATCCAAGAGAGTAAAAGATACTTTAGATAATTCCAGTTTCTTATTCAAGTCTCTATTTATAGTGCATTAATGCTAAATTGAAAGTTGAACATGGCTTAGCCACTTCCTTGCTTATGAAGTGACAGAGGGGGGCTTAAGGGAGCATTGTCAGGGACTCTCTGCAAATTTCCTTCATTAGCAAGAGCTTTGTATGGCACTTTGACTCTAATTTTTGCCTCTTTTAGTTTCCTCTATTTCTGTACCTTGACAGAGAAATTGGTCTCTACTCTGAAAAGCACAAAATCAAGAAGTCAAAACAAAAGGGTGTAAGGAACTTATAGATTTATAGCATTTTAGGGTGAGAAATGACTTGAACAGCGATCTGTTTAGTCCATAGGTTTCTAAACTTTTTTTTTTAAAACAGAGCACCTTTATTTAGTCAAGTTTAGTATTACATGGAATCTTGATACTAAAAAAAAAGACAGGTATAGAGCTACTTTGGGTGGAATGGGGGCTTGGGCCAAGGCTGCATTTGCTCGGTATCTGTAGGAGGCACACTTCTGAATTTCCAGTCCAGTGATGATGAAACAAGAAGCTCAGAGCAGTGGACTCACAGAGAAAGAACTAGGAGACAGGTTTCTGGGTTCCCGGTGTAGTGTGTGTTCTAACACTGCTCTGCCTGAATCTTGGCAAGTCTTTTCAGAAAAGCATAAAGATGATGAAATGAGCATCAGAAGAAAAAATGGCCAAAAGTGGCAGCTTGAAAAATAAGCCTGATAAAACAGTTTTCACTGGGGAAAAAACATACGTAATTACTTTTAGATTCCTGTTCCTCCGTACCCCCTTTCCCCTAATATTTTCCTCAGCTTTTCTTTAGTTGAGTACTTTCTGTGTATTTTTGATATAGCGGAAGATACTGGTTTCAGAAAATATCACTTTTTTTAAAGTTTTATTTTACTATACCATGGAAAGTTTCTCTTTTCTAACTTTTGCCTTACAACAAAACATTCCAAACCAAACGGTGCTAGATTGCTTAAAATATAATAGTTTCCAGTTATTCTGTTTGTAAATGTAAAGTAAATACTTTAAAAATGATTGGTAATTATATTGTGTAAACATGTTCTATTATTCTTTTAAAATTGAGTATGTGAATATGTCAGATTATATAGTACATTTTTGTTCCTAATTATTTTAAACTAGAAAAGTACTAAAAAACAAGATAATAATACATACACAGTCATACGTTGCTTAGCGATGGGGATATGTTCTAAGAAATGTGTTATTAGATGATTTCATCATTGTGTGAACATCATAGAATACACTTGGACAAACCTAGGTGGGATAGCCTACCACATACCTAGGCTATATGGTATGGACTGTTGTGTCTAGGCTACAAGCCTGTACAGCATGTTACCGTACTAAATAGACATTGTAAAACAATGGTAAATATTTGCATATTTGTGTATCTAAACATTAAAAATGTACAGTAAAAATATGGTGAAAAATAAATATTTTTATTGACTCTTTCGTAATAATACTTAAAACACAAACATATCATACAGCTGTATGAAAATATTTTCTTTCTTTATATCTTTATTCTATAAGCTTCTTTCTATTTTTATTTATTTATTTTTTAAAGTTTTGTGTTAAAACTAAGACACATATACATTAGGCTAGACCTACACAGGGTCAGGATCATCAATATCACTGTCTTCCACCTCCACATCTTGTCCCACTGGAAAGTCTTCAGGGCAGTAACACAGGGGCTGTCATCTTCTGGAATACCTCTTGAAGGATCTGCCCGAGGCTCTTTTACAGTTAACTTTTTTTTTTTTTAATAAGTAGAAGCAGTATACTCTAACAATAAGTCCTCACATAATGTCATTGATAGGTTCTTGGAAACTGTGACTTTAAGTGAAACAATGTATAATGAAACCAATTTTACCATAGATTAATTGACATAAACAAGAGTTAAGTTCCTACAATATATCTTCCTACAGCATATTTTTGTAGGAAGGAACATCATCAAACTTCTAAATATAGACCAAACATTTCTAATATTAAACATGGAAGTAAATGTGAGCTCTATATACATTTAAGAAAGATTATAATAAAAACAAGTAAGATAATGATTACCTGCTTTTTCCAGTTCAGAGTTGTAGGTGGTGGGGAGCCTGTCCTGGCAGCTCAGGGTGCAGGGCAGGAGCCAACCCTGGATAGGGTGCCATTCCACCACCAGGCACACTCACACGCACACACCACACTCGCTCAGACTGGGACCATTTAGACATGCTAGTGAACCTAACATGTGCACGTCTTTGAGATGTGGGAGGAAACTAGAATACTCAGAGAAAACCCACACAGGCATGAGGAGTACATGCAAACTCTACATAGACAGTAGCCCTATCTGGGAATCAATTTTTTCTTCTCTCATTGTTATAATGAAATAATGTTGAATGAAACAATGTTATTTGAGAGGACCTGCTGTGTAGTAAATATATAAACCAGTAACGTAGTCATTTATTATCATTTATCAAGTATTATGTACTATACATAATTGTATGCGCTAGATTTTTATGTGACTGGGAGCTCAGTAGTTTTGTTTACACGAGCATCACCACAAACACGTGAGTAATGCATTGCATTAACACCACCACAATGGCTGTCAGTAGGCAATAGTAATTTTTTAGCTCCCTTGTAATCTTATGGGAGCACCGTCATATATGCGATTCATCATCATTGACCAAAAAGTCATTATGCGGCATATGACTGTATTTAAACTTGCCATTCTAAGAAAACTGGGGTTTTAATAATATCAAATTTTCTATTGATTTCACATTTTCTGAGAACAAGATAAAGCTAATGGCACCTTAAATCCTTTTCGTACGGAGTAGGATTTAAAAACAAAAAAATAACAAAATATTGCCATTTGACTTAAATAACAGGTAATCCTCTAACCCAAGGAGTTCACATGCTAAAATTGACCCCTTTGATGTAACCCAAGGATATAAATATTTACAGTTATGAAATATCAGCTTTAGAGGAGAGGAAAAAAGCTACCTTTGTAATTTTTAAATCTATATTTGGGTGTAAAAATAAAAGAGGTTTGATTGTCATAGAATGAATTTGAAAGGGATAAAGAGTTAGCATCCATTCATTTAACAAAGACTGGCCAGGCGCAGTGGCTCATACTTGTAATCCTAGCACTCTGGGAGGCTGAGGCGGGAGGATTGCTAGAGGCTAGGAGATTGAAACCAGCCTGAGCAACATAGCGAGACCCCATCTCTATAAAAATTAGAAAAATTAGCCTGACGTTGTGGCATGTGCCTGGAATCCCAGCTACTTGGGAGGCTGAGGCAGGAGGATCACTTGAGCCTAGGAGTTTGAGGTTGCACTGAGCTTTGATGACACTACCACACTCTAGACTGGGCAACACAGTGAGACCCTGTCTCAAAAAAAAAAAATTTGAGCACCTGTTATTTTCTCAATGGCTTGATAGACATCAGTAGAGAAAATAGGATGAGTAAAGAGAGAAATCAGAATAGGGGACCAGATGGACCTGAATGGAGTGAACACATGGAAATAGTAGAGAAATGAATAACTTAGGAGTGTCTTTGAAGAGTTCGAAAAGGCAGGCCAAAATACCTTCTTGTTAATTTTCCATTTTGTTTACAGGCATGCATGTAGGGAATACCGGATTCACAAAGAACTGGATCATCCCAGAATAGTTAAGCTGTATGATTACTTTTCACTGGACACTGACTCGTAAGTGGGGTGCCATTTTACCTTAGCAGTTAATATTATTTTGTTGCAATGTTGACTATTCATGGAATAGAGCATAAGTCCAGGTTGAGGAAATACCCTCTGAGGGAACCAAATATATGAATTTATGGGAAAGTTCAGATTTGGGTTAGTAAGACATCTTAGGCCAAAGGACATATGCACTTGTATGCTGGTAAATGTTTAACAACTAACTTCATGTGGAGAGGGATCAGGCTCATTTGTAGTGTTTGCCAGTTTCCATGGTGTGGATCCTCCCACTGTGTCCAATTTTGAGCTACCAACTATTTTTTTTAAAGTTTTATCGAATTATAATTCACATACTATACGATTCACTCGTTTAAAGTACACAATTCACTGGTTTTTATTAATAGTATATTCATAGGCAACCACCAGAGCTAATTTTAGAATATTTTCACCACCTCAAAAGAAACTCTGTACCTTTTACTGTGATCCCTCTATTCCACCACTCCTATCCCTCTCCCACAGCCCTGAGTAATCATTACTGTCTTATCTCTGTAGATTTTCTCTTCTGGACTTTCATATGAATAGAATCATACAGTATGTGAACTTTTGTGACTGGCTTCTTCAACTTAGCACGATGTTTTCAAGGTTCACCCTTGTAGCATGTATCAGTACTTCATTCCTTTTTATGGCTGAATAATATTCTGTTGTATGGATATTCTACACATTATCCATTTGTCCAATGGTTTATTAACCAGCTCACAAAATTCCTGAAAATTTAATAGGCAGCTCTTGGTAACTGGCACAAGTTGGTGCCAACATGCCATTTGATATGCAGCAATGAGTGTAGACTGTTCAAGAGAGTGTCTTTTCCACCCCAGAGACTCTGATGAACACTGACAGGCCTTTTTAAAAAGTGCTAGCAATGTGATTTTATTCTAGAACAAAACAATGAATGTGGTACAAATGAAGATAGAGCTTAATGCTACATGTTGAGATATAGGTTCATAGGCTTATAGGATGTTAGAGTTGAAAGGGATCTCAGAGTCCAGTCTTCTCATTTTATATAGGTGGGTTTTGAGGGACCAGAGAAGTTAAATGACTTGTCTAAGATCTTCAATAATTTGGAGCATTATTCTATTTTGTTACTTGTTATAGATAAGCTCTAGAGCCTCTGGGTTTACCCAGCAGTTTAGCTGGATATATTTCAGCATTTGGGAATGTTTCTCTGTAGAGTCTGGACTAAATCAGGAGAATGTATCCTAGTTCTGGTCTCTAGGTTTCCCTCAGCCTCCCAGGGTGATTCTAGGAGTTTTGGTCTGTTCTAGCCAGCAGCTATCTCAGAGATGGCTACACAAACAACCAGACCACATTTGGAAATGACCCCAAAAGGAGACCATAATTCCCTTTGGAAACATAACCTGTTCCCTCTTCCATCCGCTCAGGGATTCCTCTTTTCATTATGGTGGCCCTTGCACCAGGCATAGTGTTGTATTTTTCATGGAGTAGAGTTCAGAAAAATAATCTTAGTTAACGGCAGGATTAGGAAACTGGGACGGGTGACACCAGTGTTTTGCTTCGAGTAAATTCCTTGAATACTAGGTAGACCCCCCCTCTGAAATGTAAGTACAAAAACTGTTTCAGAGATAGGTATGATGACTTGGATTCTCCACTGTTTTGAATTACATATTTACTTTTAACTAATGTGAGAAATTGAGTTGATTCTGTACTATTCTTGAGTTGATTGCTTTGTTCTTCCAGTTGTATGTATGATGAATATTCACCAAAAATAAGTCAGACCATTGTTTTACAAAGTCTTCTGATAATTGCCTGGGTATTTGTAATTTTCTTCCCCCATCCATAGTCTGGAATAATTGCTTGGGTATTGAAAGTGAGATTTTATTTCCAGCTTGAATTTGGGTCAAAGAATCAGTCCATTTGAGCATGAGAGTCTATATCTCAGATTTCAGAATCTCAGATCAGAGAATCTATAAATTTCAGACATTTATTCTCAAGTAGGGTGCTAGCATACCCTGCTATGTTTTATAAGAAGTATAAGGTATTGTTCAGTTTGGAGAGTCCACAGGACCATGTGTATCTACATTGAATTACAGTGCTTTTTGAAGGCCTCACGTTACCCAGTGGCCCATAGTGCTAGTCCTGAGCCTGTTTGTTCTCAGTTCTGTCCCTCACACTTCCCCTGCTCTGCATCTTATGGGAGTTAGCCCTTGTACACCGTGTTCACTGGGCTTATGTGTCAGCTGGTGTCCAACTGGGTTAGGCTAAAGGGGAGGCAGAGATGGGGGGGGGGCGGTGTCTTTATCCCCCTCCCCTGCAGTTCCAATTTTCCCTGGTGACTCTGGTTTTAGGTTGCACCATCTCCTCCCTCTGGCCCTCTGGCCTTAGGGTGCTAATGGCTTCCTGCTGTAGATAATCTCTGGGGTGCCTCACTGGCCAGTTTGTCTTCTCAGCTCTTCCGTCATCTGTGTGATCAGTTCCCTGAATTAAAGCCTCTCTGTTTTAAGTAGTCCCGGGGTTTTTATTTCCTGGCTAGACATAACCCACTGACATACCCACATTGTCACAACGTAGAATAGTTCAAAAGGTGTTCATCTTTTAGGGATATTCAAATAGTTTAGGAAGCCTTACTTCAGTTTTTAGCCTTGGAAAATAGACACATGACCTGTAATGCCACGAATGGCATGTAGTTTTAAACTGGGGTTTGCGCGATGAATTGGCATAAGTGAAGGAATAAGAACCCGTAGTGTGTCATAACACATTTGTTGGAACCACAGATACTGTACTTGTACAAACTCTTTTATATTTTGTGTTTAGCAGTGAGAAATTGTTGTGCAGTATCGCGCCATACTGCCAGGAGACGTAGTGTGCAGTCAGTCCTTGCAGTGAGAATTGTGTACTTGATCACAATATGGTTGTTTAGAAATTGATGCGTGAAGTGGGTATATAAAGGAAGAGAGAAGATATCTAGCTTAAATGCGTTACAGTTCTTGTCAGTATTCTCATAGTCTAGATTCAAGAAGAGGTCTGCAACAGATTCAGTGTGGAGGGCGTAGAGGCTTTTCCCCAAGAGTGGAAGCAGTTTCTTACTGTAAACCACTCAGGTAGCTAATACTGAATAAAAAATAGAAGAGTATTTTAAGGAACAAAGAAGAAAGGAGTGAGGAGCTAATTACCTAAAGTTTTCACTGGGACTGGTTTAGATAGTCTTAATCTGCTTGCTCTTATCCCGTGGTTAAATGCTGGTTTATTTGTCTTTAGGTTTTGTACAGTATTAGAATACTGTGAGGGAAATGATCTGGACTTCTACCTGAAACAGCACAAATTAATGTCGGAGAAAGAGGCCCGATCCATTATCATGCAGATTGTGAATGCTTTAAAGTACTTAAATGAAATAAAACCTCCCATCATACACTATGACCTCAAACCAGGTATGTCCGACTTTTAGGAGACAGTGTTGGTGCCTATTCTTTGATCTTGTGAGTGACTTTTAATTTTATAAAGTTAGAGAACTCGGCAGCAGCCAAGAAGTCTTGTTAACATCTAACTTTAGATTGCCTGGGTAGGTGTGGGAAGAAGAGTCCTGGACAGGCAGCACTAAGTTTAGGAGGGTGGGGCGGGTTAAATACTCCGTAGAAACAATGCCTTTGTCTTTGGAGCTGGGGCAGTTCATGATGTCAGTCCCATTAAGGAAGAACTGCACTGGCAAGTTCAGGTTTGTTTTTTCCCATTACTCACACTATGTAGCAGTTACTCTTCTTTGATAAGTGCCCCCAAATAAACGTTTTGCAAATAAGCCCTCCATTTCATTGAATTTTGAGTAATTTTTATCTTTTTGTATACTTGTCTAAATTCGGTAGTTGTCAGCAGAGAGTAGAGGGCTGTTAGACTCCTTACCTCTGTATTTTGTCATTATCCTCAGCTGTGTTTTAAAAGTCTGTGTGTGTTCTGTGTAGACAACTCTAACCAGCTCAGCTTGGGCTTTAGGAAGATGGTTCCCATTTACCTTCTGGTGTGGCAAAATCGTTAACTTTGCTTTACCCTTCTGGTAGCTACATATTAAATATCACTATTGACTGTTTTTAATGTTCTAATACAATTGAGATGACTAAAAATTAATTATAATGTTTTGTTTTGTTTTTTAAGATGGCTATTTTAGTGTGATTGAATTTTCTGGCATTGAATTCAACGCACTTTCCTGCCGTAGGAGCAGTAGGTGGCGCTGTGGTACTAGCTTTGATTCCCTTGTGTGTTTTCTTTAATTCCCACCCCCGCCCAAACTACTGTTCTACTTAGGGTAGTTCAGAAATCCTCACTGAAAGTTCAAATGAAACTTTCCCATCATTTTTGACCAACTATACAAGTGATATTTTACTTTAGCCAGTTGTTTTTATTTCCACAGCTCATAGTGGTGGTTTTGGCACAATAAGCAGGTGATTCTTGGAAAATAGAAGTTTCCAGCAGACACTGAGTACTCTCCCTCAACCTCCAGAGTCCAGATTGCTTTATTTGAAAGATTTAGATGTTTGCTTCTGCATGCAAGAGTTTGAGTTCAGTTGTCCCCTTCTCTGTTATTACTTTGGAATTTACTCTTAATCAGTAAGTCTCTGCTTATTCATGAAGGTTTTTATCTTTTTAGGTAATATTCTTTTAGTAAATGGTACAGCGTGTGGAGAGATAAAAATTACAGATTTTGGTCTTTCCAAGATCATGGATGATGATAGCTACAATTCAGTGGATGGCATGGAGCTAACGTCACAAGGTGCTGGTACTTATTGGTAGGTATCCAGGAGGTCTGCCAGGTGATGTGGCTCTGCTATGCTGAAGCAGTGATCATTTATAATGAATTTCCGTATACTGTCTGCTAGGCAAAATGCCATAAACCAAAGCAGACTTTCTCCCTAGATAGTATCTTTTCAGCAGTTTGACTCTTTGTATTTATGTTAATTTATCTTAATTTTTTTTTTTTTTCCTTTCTTGAAAACTCTTGAGAGAGAGTGCTTATGTGTAGCCACGTGTTTGAGATGTATTTTTCCTGCATAGGACTGGCCTTATAAGTCAGTAGAGAAGGGGCTGCTCTTGTGGTATACATAAAGAATGGCCCCAGGTTGTTTTCACTACAAATGCAGGTTTCTCTACATGGGTTAATGGGATGTGGGGTTTGTTTCTAGAGCTGCCTGAGGATGTTCTACCCTCAGGAACTAGGGAGTTATGAAGATCAGGATGAAAAATAACCAAGCATCAAATGAAATCTATACAGGAAAAAGTGAGCACAGTTTACCAGAAGTTTATTCATGTCTGTTAACCATGTTCTCAAAGTTTTTGAGGCACATTTCTTCCCATCTGTTGTCACCTGTCTCCCCCCAACCACCCTACCCCATCTAGCTCTGCCTGCTGCTAGTTCTATGACCTTTCCTATTTTTGCCTACTGTTACTTTCGACAGTGAGAACAATAAAAGATACCTGGAGCGCAGGCATTGAACTTTGTGATTATAAAGGTATGTTAACAAAACTGCCTTTTCCCTTTGAGGTTGTCACACAAAACCACGTATTGGCATATGTGAGTCTGACCCTGGAGTCTGAACCCCATAGCACTAAAGATGGGGTAACCACAGGGTCAGATGGTCAAATCACTTATCTTTGGGACTGGAGGGCCTTAGGCCTTAGGAAAATACTATTTAGGAATGAGGGGGTTGATGAGGAAGTAGGAAAGAGGGATGTGCCGTTCACAACACACTAGATCAGCCCTGTTCCCATCACTCAAACCCTGCTGATAACACCGTATAGCCAACACTCTTGTTTTCTGTTGCTTCTTAGTGTTTGTGGAGATAGTACCTATAGTAAAAAGCCAGTCCCTAAATTAAAACTTTGAAATTCTAGGTTTTAAATAGAAGCTACATTTATAGTGTTTATTCACCATGGTGGTTATTGTGGGTTAGTGTTCCTGTCACTAAGTGATGCAGACATGTCTGCTGTTGAAAATTGTGGAAGCAGGTCTATACCTCTGCTATATAAATTCACTGGAACTTGGATTTGAGCTTTGCGTTTGATAGCTTGTTCTTTTTGGAAGGTGTAGTTTTTTCACATTTAAAATAGTTGCCTCATTGCCACTTAGTGCTATATATTTTCTTAGCTATAAAAATTCAGCCACTGGAGTTTAAATAAAAATTATGTGATGTTTGAGATTTGCTCCAAAGTGGCCTGTTGCAGGGGGTGCATGGGGATTGGCCACATGTCGATAATTATTGAAGCTGATGATGCGTGCTTGGGCGTTCATTTTATTCTTTCTGCTTTAGATTATATTTGTTATTTTTCATAGTGAAAAGATAGGGGGCTTCTGAGAAAACTAAGTCCTATAGATATCTATGAAGGTTTTGAAGAGTCTCCATGCTGGTGGAAACATTCTCATAGTCACCTTCCTCAGTATGTTGTCCTCTTGGGATGACCCAGAGAGAGAGAAGTAAGCCGGGAAGCTATAATGCATTCTAAGTGACTGTTTGCAGTATTTGGTTGTTCCAGAATTCTTCTACATTGAACACTCCTTTTAAATAAGTGACCTGTAGACCGTGCCATGAGAGTCATTTTTCTGTATGCGGACTGTTGGTTGATGGAATATACAACTGTGGTTTTGGGGTTTGTTTTTGTTTTTGAGACACTCTCACACTGTTGCCCTGGGTAGAGTGCAGTGGCGTCAGCGTAGCTCACTGCAACCTCCAACTCCTGGGCTCAAGCAATCCTCCTGCCTCAGCCTCCCAGAATGCTAGGATTAAGGCATGAGCCACAGTGCCTGGCCTACAACTATGTTTTTTAACACAATTTAGTGTAGTATCATAGAATTGTCTTTTACTCTCCTTCCCAAAGTCCTGGATAGGAAATTATTATAGAATACTTGTTATTTTCGATATTATTTGGGTGAAGAATTAGTTTCAGTCATTTACAGATGGAGGAACTGAGATCTAAAAAGTGATTGGCTGGACTTGTACTATCAAGTGACAGTGTCTTTTATATTCTAAAAATCTTGCTGAATTATTATTCTGCCTTCAGATGAGTTCAACAACTCCTACTATTCTTCCTTGCCACTGCCACAAAAAGTTATGAATACATTAAAATGGTCATTTTATATTTGTTATTTTTCAAAGATCATATTTAAATATGTTTAAAAAATCTAAAACTATAAAAACTAGGGTTCAGGGAGGTTTTAGTGGCACTTAGAACAGCTGCTCTTTTTATAAATTCTTTCCTTTTTTCTTCATTTTTATTTCTTTCCCTTTTTTCCTTCTTAGTGAGTTCTCGATATGTATTTCATTTTTTAATGTGTTTTTGATAAAAGTTTTCATTGTGAAATAATAATCTCATTAAAGGTCTTAATTATCCAAAAATGTCTCTTTAGAATATGAAATTAAGCTTATTTTTTATAAAAAAAGAAAGCAAGCCTATCGTCTGAAACTAAATTTGATAGAGATAGTGAATCGGAGAGGGAACATTTTCTCTCGTACCTCTTGTGGTGCCCTCCGAGCTATAAGTTTAGATTTTTATATATATTTTTATACCAGGAGCGCAGTGGGGTCCCAAATAGTTTTCCACAGAAATCATTTTGCTAGCATGAAATCTGCAGAAATCTATCTGCTATCATCAGAATTCTGCCTTCCAGCTATGCTATGGCACATTTATTTGGTTTCCTAAATGCCAAGAGGCACTTACCTTCCACACCATACAATTTGGTGTGGTTGTCTCTCCCCTAGTTTCTTTAGAGTCCCGTGGTGGGGAGGGAAGGAATTTAGATGAGGGTTGAGTTATTCTAACAACTAGTTTGTTTGGCTTTTGCTACACTATTTGTTCATCTTCCAGTAAGCCGCTGATGACCCTGGAAGTAGGAAATATAAAGTATCTTCTGATAATTTGGACTTTAAAGTCACCCTTGATTATACATTGGAGTTATTTCCAGTCCAGATTTCCAAAAGAGGCCACCGTAAGAAGGCAAAACGGACTCTCTCCTCAGAGATCTGTACTGTGTCCTGAATTCATTTGGACTTTTAAAACATTTATTTTAGAGATATATCCTTTAGGCAACGTGAAAGGAACCACATACCATTTCTAGTTATATTTTAATGTTTGTTGATGAAACTATCATAAAAGGGAATGCACTTCCGTAACCCCTTTTAAAAACTTGTTGAATGACACTTATTAGGCACAAACCTGAGAAAGAAGACTGGGGTAAGTGAAGTGGGACTAGCAGTAATATTTCTCCCTCTCAGTAAATTGAGAAATGTATTTTAATACCCTGTAAGAATATTGCCTCCCTAAGTTAGACTGTCTTTTCATTGACTCTCCATATAGGTCCAAGTTGACTGTTTAAATTTAGATATTTCTGTATTCAACAAGGTCTTTTATTTTGTTTTTTTGTACACAGATTTATATAATAATTTTTCTAAGAATTTTTATTTCTCATTTGTCCCAGGTATTTACCACCAGAGTGTTTTGTGGTTGGGAAAGAACCACCAAAGATCTCAAATAAAGTTGACGTCTGGTCAGTGGGTGTGATCTTCTACCAGTGTCTTTATGGAAGGAAGGTAAGGGAGAAGGTGGAGGGAGTTGCTTCCTTCTTGGGTGGCACATGTCCTAGTGCCTTGGTATGGATTAGCTTCTTGGAGTTAATCAGTGGGTTATAGAGAATGGGAATCCTGAAAGTAGTGGTTTAAAGAACAGACTTAATCATATAAGCTTTATGCATAAGCAGAAATTCTCAACCCTAGGGCAGCTAATGAATTCTTCTGGGCTGTTAAGAACATGCATTTTTGCTGTTCTCAAATTATCCAGGACATGTTTTGATTCTGATAATATGTGTAGGGACAGAACGTGAAATAGTTTATTAAAATATACAATATTCCCACAAGCCATTCTTTTGGGTCTCAAGAACTGAAACTCAAAATAGCCCCAGACTCTGTTTCCAACCATCTCATTAGTTAAAGCTGTTATTAATGAAACCATGCTTTATATTTCTATACTGGGGAATAAGTATCAGAAAGTATTCATTGTTACCTCTGATCGAGGTGACATATCATTTGTACAATAACAACCCAGGTAGTAAACTACACCAAATGAATTTTCATACTTGTTTTTTCCTTGTGAGCATTTCTTCTAAATGTATATATTATTATAGGATCCATTTGTGTATTTATACTCCTGTTTCTGCTTTCAGTGTGTTTGTATGCTTCAGTGTTCCCAAGCAGGCCATATGGGAGTTTTGCATCTTCTCTTAATATTGTGATTATAGTCCCCTTATACCAAGCTCTTAATTCGGATAATAGCTTCTTTAACTTCTCCATGGTCTGTCTTTATCTTACCTCTCTAAAACAGAGAGACTATTCAGAACTAGCGGGGCTTAATTATTGTTTATATTCTCTGACACTCTTACATTGTTGCTGATAATGGTGGTAGTGGTTATCTAAGAAAGAATTGTTTGAGATCTGTCAGTAGATCACTGTTGAGATGACAGTGAGCTCGAACTTATTTTTGGAGTTTATTAGCAAATGGCAGTTTGGGGCACAGATGAAGCTCCTAAGTAACCCCAGCTCTTTTTTGTTCCCACTCTCTCCTTAACCCTCTACTCTTTTACTTTCTTTTCATCTCTTTTTATTTGTGTCTTGGGTTGGCCACTGGCACATATATATATTGCTTAGGGCCCCGGGTATCACTCAGAGCAAAAGAGGTTGTTGGTTCCTGCTCTGAATCTTCCTTTTCTTTCCTGTGAGCAAAGCTTAGCAGAGCATTATGATATGGGAGATGCTGCTTCTGGTCCCAGCTCTGCCTTGACCTGGAAGTCGGACCTGTGAGCAAGTTAATTAAGCTGTGCATTCTTACCCCCTTAATCTATAAAACCAGAGAATTAGAGGAGATCATCTCCAGAGTTCCTTACAGCAATTCTTAATAGATGATGTCTTATTTCCTTGTTATTGAATTGTGTTCCTTTAATTTTAACCAGAGGCCCACTTTTGTTTGTTTTGTTTTCATATGTCAGCCTTTTGGCCATAACCAGTCCCAGCAAGACATTCTGCAGGAGAATACTATTCTTAAAGCTACTGAAGTGCAGTTCCCGCCAAAGCCAGTAGTAACACCTGAAGCAAAGGTAAGTTTTGACCCACTGGTCAGCAGAAATGACTGCTTTGGTTTCTGTATTATTTTGGGGGGTAACAATGGATGAATTGTTCAATGTGAAATTCAGGAGTTATTAAAAACATTAGGATGGCATGAATTAATATTCCTGAGAACAGTAGAAGACTATTGCATTCACTCTGATCACCTCATCCCCAATTCTGGTAAAGGGAATGTTGATGAGTGGGTTTTTTAATCCAGAAAGGCTCCCTAGAATCAGGGAAGGAAAGGGAGAGCAGCCTCTTTAGTAGAGAGAGACCACAGGCATGTGGGCAAAGTGAAGGGTACCCAGCTTTGTCCAAAGTCAGGGGTTGTGATCAGTTTGGGGAGCTAAAGGCCTACATAGAAAAATTATGTAAGAGCACCAAGACATCAAAGGGTTAAATGGCAAGGGAGTAGTAAGCAGTAAATTCCATAGCAGTTGGTGAGAGCATTACTAAAAACTCAGCGGGCAAAGGAAACATGGAATGGGAGCTGGAGAAAATGAAGCTATAAATAATCCCTTCAGCCTTGCTTCATGTACGGGTGGTAGCTACCCATAGTTTGTCCTTGCTGTGTTATTTATCTCTTTTCTGTATTAACTCATTTTACTTAGATAGGTGGTGGTCAGCCCCATTGGATGCCATGATCATTCAACGTTTCTAAAGTCCTTTATAAGTCTAATCCCTTTTGTCAGTGTTTGGCCTCTGCTGGTCCCTCATAGTGCACCTCTGTAAAGTAGGTTAGGAAAGAACCTGTTTTCCAAGTGCTTTAGCTGACTTGTTACAGAGTAAGAACGAATAATTCCTGACTGATACCTTCCTGTCCCCCTCATTCAACAGTTCAAGTACTGCATAACCAAGAAATAAATCTGCAACGGAGAAGTCCTATAATACATTTTAAGGCAAATGCAGATTTCCTGACTATCCTGGGAAAGGGCTGGAGAGAGGCTCAGCTTTGAGGCCTGGTAAACCTAATTTTTGTGTCAGCTCTGTACTCAGTAGCTGTGGAACTTTAGGCAAGTTTACTTAAACCTTTTAAGCTGCTTTTCCTTAGCCATAAAACAAAGACAAAAACACCTTCCCTAAAAAAGGGTTTGGTGGGTGCACCTGTAGTCCCAGCTACTCTGGAGGCTGAGGTGAGAGGATCGCTTCAGGCCAGGAGTTCTCTGTAGGCTGCAGTGAGCTAGATCGCGCCTGTGAATAACCACTACCCCCCAGCCTGGGCAACGTAGTGAGACATTGGATGTAGATAAAGTGGTTACGGGTCTGCCTTTCCCGCTAGCTTTAAGCCCCTGGAGGGCAGGGCCACTGGCACTGGCCACACCCCGTGGTGCACCTGCATGTGGCAAGGACACTCTGAGTGTTCACTGGACTGAACGAAATCCTCTCTCCCTTTAGCTTCTTACTGGTACTGGCATGACCTTGCTGCTGCTTCTAATGTTATGATTGATTCTACTACCTATTAAGTGGGTCCTCATAATGGCTCTGAACTACATCTGTGAAATGAAATCCAAGAACTTTGTGACAAACCTCCAAAAATCTCATGTCATGTCCAGATTTACAATTTTTTTTTTTTTTTTTTTTTTTTTTGAGACAGAGTCTCACTCTGTTGCCCGGGCTAGAGTGCCGTGGCTTCAGCCTAGCTCACAGCAACCTCAAACTCCTGGGCTCGAGCCATCCTCCTGCCTCAGCCTCCCGAGTAGCTGGAATATAGGCATGCGCCACCATGCCTGGCTAATTTTTTCTATGTATTTTTAGTTGTCTGGCTAATTTCTTTCTATTTTTTAGTAAAGACGGGGTCTCGCTCTTGCTCAGGCTGGTCTCGAACTCCTGAGCTCAAACGATCCTCCCGCCTCAGCCTCCCAGAGAGCTAGGATTACAGGGGTGAGCCACTGCGCCCGGCCGAGACATTGTCTCTTTAAAAAGAAAAGAAAGGTGGTCATGAGGTTTGTGTGGCCTGGCTAGCACCTAACAGTAGCTTCTGCAGCTGCTCCTATAGCCGCCACTAAGAATTGACACTAAGGGACTTGAATACCTTACAGATGTTTAATTCTCCTTATTTGTCATGTCTTTTGAGACTATTTCTTTATACCACTTTTGTCAAACATTCGTGTTTATTCAATAAATAGGTGAACAAATGTTCCCAAAACTTTAGAGATGGTTAGATGGACTTGCTTTGAAAAATACAGAAATACCTCCACATCTTTCCACTAATTATCTCCCATCTCCTTGTATTTCTCCGGTTCCTCCCCTCTTCCCTATGTCTCCTCCCACAACCAATGTTTATTGAGTGCCTATTAAGCACTAGACACTGTTCTAGGGAATGGAGATGGAACTGAATATGTAGCACTAAACTACATGGACGAGTTCCCTGTCCTTAAGGAGCTTACATTCTACTAGGTGAGACAAACAATAAAACAAAAGGTGGATACATTTCAGATGGTGATAAATATTATGAAGAAAATAAGTCAGAGTAAGAGGGATGGGGAGGTGGGAAGCCCTTGTTGGATGGCATGGTTAGGGAAGGCCTCAGTGATGAGTGACATGTTGAGCAGCGTCTTGAATGATGTGAAGGTGGGAGCCATGTGTAGGTCTGGGGGAAAAGCGTTTGGAGGAGAGGAAGCGAGTGCAGCTCAGGTGCGAGAATGAGCTTGGCAGGTCTACAGAGCAGGCGGAGCAGAGGGGAGGGTGGTAGAGAGGTGGCAGGGTAAGTGTGAGGAGAGCAGTTGGGGTTTTAATCAGGGCAACTGTGCCATCTGATTACAGTTTTAGGAGCCTACACTGGCAGCTATGTAGAGAGAAAATTCAAGGTAAAAGAAGTTTACTTGACCAGTATCCAACCCAAGATAACCTGTTTAACTCCAGTTAACTCCAGTTCCATGTATCTCACTAAGAAAATATCATTTTTAAAGGCCAAGGATCATTATGTTCATTTCTATGAATTTGTTTTTATCTTCCAAATGCTTTAACCAAGCCAGTACCTGTAAGCATCTTTGTTTTTTAAAAACCAGGATTGGTATTGTTTTGTTAGTTAAACAGGGGGAAACAACAAAATCAATAGCTTGTTTCATGTTTTAGATTTTGTTATAAATAAACTTTGCTTTTAGAGAAGTTTAGGCTCACAGCAAAACTGAGCAGAAAGCACAGAGTTTCTGTGTACCTCCGGCCCCACGTGCAGCCCCCGCCAACGTCCCCGGCACAGCGGCCCACGCCTCGCAGTTGGGGAAGCTGCCTGCGCCGACACAGCATCACCTTGATGTAAAGTACGGACGTTCCGTGGTGATGATGTTTTATGTTTTTAAAAATTGATCCATTTATTTAAAATAGTTATAACTTTGATTAAATAGAACTATCTGGTTAAAAAAATAAGAAGAAGGAAACCAGGAAAAGACAGATAATCTATATAAGGGTCTTTATGATAAGAGTTGCAGAAACTAAGACTGCACAGCCTTCCATACCTAGGGCAAAGGAAACCTCCACGTTGGCAGTAAATTTGAATTCCGTATCAAATCCCACACACATGTTTTTTATGTCTGTTGTATTCATAGGGATGCAAGTCCTGTTCAGGTTTCCCTTTACTACTTAGGTATGTACCCGGTCATTCGCTTAATGACCTTTCAGGGTAGAATGAGATACATAGGGAAATCACTTCATGACCTGTGACATGTCGTCATGTTAGGCATTATTGGTCTCCTTACGCTGCAGTTTATTGGCAGTTTATTGTTAGAATTTCCACTTCTCAGAAAGTTCCCTTGAAGCCATGGTTTATAGATGCAGGACCATGAAATCAGACTGTTCCCATCCAATCCAGCCAAAGCAAAGAGAGATTTTTTTTGTTGTTGGCCTTAATGCTTCAGGGGCAGGAGTATTTAGAGGCCATTCCCCTATTCTCCCCAACTTCAGGAATGGCTCAGCTTCCTCTGTCTGGGAAGGAGTCGGTGGTAGCATAGAGTACTGCTGCTGGTGCGTCTCCTCCCTTGTCGTCTTTGGGTCTGCCTGGTGGTCTCCGGGAGAGGCCTTAAGCTCCTTCTCTTTTGGAGATGTTTGCTCTGGGCCCTGGCAGCTGATACTGAGCCTCAGGGTTCCCTCTGGGGGAAGAAGATTATCTGCTTCGGTCTTCTTCAAGAAACTCTCCTTTGCAGGCATTTATTCGACGATGCTTGGCCTACCGAAAGGAGGACCGCATCGATGTCCAGCAATTGGCCTGTGACCCCTACTTGCTGCCTCACATCCGAAAGTCGGTCTCCACAAGTAGCCCTGCTGGAGCTGCTATTGCATCAACCTCTGGGGCATCCAATAACAGTTCTTCAAATTGAGACCGACTCTAAGGCCACAAACTGTTCAGCACACACAAAGTGGACAAATGGCATTCAGCAGCGGGTTTGGAACATAGTGAATCCAAATGGATCTCATGAAACCTGTACCAGGTGCTTTTATTTTCTTGCTTTTTTCCCATCCATAGAGCATGACAGCATCGATTCTCATTGAGGAGAAACCTTGGGCAGCTCTGGCCAGGCCTCATAGGAAAAGGCCCCGCCCGAGGTTCCGGCGTCAACGGCCACTGTGTGTGGCTGCTCTGAGTGAGGAAAAAATTAAAAAAGAAAAACTGGTTCCATGTACTGTGAACTTGAAAACATGCAGACTCAGGGGGGTCCCTGATGCAATGCTTCAGATGAAGAATGTGGACTTGAAAATACAGACTGGGCTAGTCCAGTGTCTATATTTAAACTTGTTCTTTTCTTTTAATAAAGTTTAGGTAACATCTCCTGAAAAGCTTGTAGCACAAAGGCTCAGCTGGGGATGGTGTTTGACTTCGGAGGAAAAAAGTTGCTATTGCCCGTTAAAGGCACTAGAGTTAGTGTTTTATCCCTAAATAATTTCAATTTTTAAAAACATGCAGCTTCCCTCCCCCCTTTTTTATTTTTGAAAGAATACATTTGGTCATAAAGTGAAACCCGTATTAGCAAGTACGTGGCAATGTTCATTCCAATCAGATGCAGCTTTCTCCTCCGTCTGGTCTCCTGTTTGCAATTGCTTCCCTCATCTCAGCAGGGAAAACATTGAGTGGGAGTACTGAGATGTGTGGGTTTCTGCCATTGGACAAAGAATGAGGTTAGAAGACTGCAGCTTGGAGTCTCTCTAGGTTTTCAACTATTTCTTCACAATTTCAACACTTGACGGTTGTCCCTTTTAATTTATTTGAAGTGCTATTTTTTTAAATAAAGGTTCATCTGTCCATGCAGTCCTCTTGGATTCTCTGAATATAGTAACTATCGCAACTATTCCACAGGTAGGCAGAAAACGGGCTGGGGAGCCAGGCGCTCAAGGGATCAGTCGTTCCTACCCCCAGGCTTTGTGTGCTTGCTAAATAAATGGTGTACCTTTCTTGTTAACCACATTATTAAAACTTGATCAGCACATAAGCTTTCCTCTGTTAGATCTTTTGCCAGGAAACAATCTTCCCCCAACCCTCTAAATTTTATGGGTGTGTGGTGGGTTGTGTGTGTGTGCCTGTACACACCACTTTGTCTAACTCAGTTTAATAGATTCATCAAGTGGAATTAAAAAATAATCTCAAGAGAAATAGGTGTTCAAATATGAACATTCTTTTGGAACTAATTTCTTTTTTAAATTTGGTTGTTTCTGAGATGTATGATCAACTGAAGATGGAGCTGAAATGGGAGACGTATGGCCCCACCGTGCCCTTGAAACAGCAAAGCACTCAACAGTAGAGAGGGAAGGAGGCCAGAGCCTGAACATGTGGTAGCCAGCTTGGAATGTTACTGACATATGTGGCAAGAGGACTCGGCCAGAAATATTTAAAGATGTAGCATTCAGGCATGCGAGCTGGGCAGGGGAGGGAGTCAGGAAGCATAGAAAGCTCTCAAATAACATGACTCTAGTGTTTCTTTTACATGTGAAATATGTCACTGGTGACACATTTTCTGGGGACCTTCATTTATTTTGTGGACCTGCCTCACTCTCCTCAGTGTCAGGCAATCTCAAGGGAAGATGGAGTGTTTCAAACTGGAGAGAAGTTCGTGGGTAGGTATTGTCAGCCCCAGAGGCCTTGGTGCCCACAGCTTTCTAAAACTACTTTGTTGCAATATATATTCACATACACACACGAATATGTACATATAGGGGTGTGTGTGTGTGTGTGTGTGTGTGTAGTACCTTTTTTAAAAAAAAGAAATCACTGCCTTCAAGCTGTTAAGCAAAGTACCCATACGGTCTCCCAGGTTGATCAGGGTGCTGAAAGGATAGTGTCTCCGTAACAAAGAGATGGCTGAAGCTGAGACCATGTTTAAACTCACTCAAAATAATTAAGTTATATTCCCTTTTTTCCCTCTCCAATGGTTTTGTATTGCTGACTTTTAAACTTTAATTTTTAAACTTTTTTTTAAGATTGAAAAAATGCTACACCTTTTAAGCCTTCCTTCTAACTTCCTGTCTCCTTTTTTCACATGGGCTTACAAGTGAAGCTACAGGACTTTATTTGTGGATCTGCCTTTTCTACACTTATCCTGAAGGGATGCCCTCTTCCCTTGCTTTTTTGGGTCTGGGACCTGGTTGGAGTTGACTGGGCTTAGCTGAGTCTGGGCAAGACCTTTCCACTGCCCCTGCGACAAGCACCAGAGAACGTGCAGAGCATTGGCCTTTTCTAGTCTTTTAAGAAACCAGTGAAATCACTAAATGGGGTTCTTCCATGACATATTTTGTTAATATGGGTTTCACTTTTTCCAAGAGTGGTCCCTTATTGCCACAGTGTTGGTTTACTTTACACAATGAGACTATGTATTAATTTGTAATTAAACCCAGCCAGACTGTTTTGGCCTATCCCAATGGGGGAGTGAGGGAGGGGGAAAGGATATTAAAATAAGTTTTAAGAAGTGAATTTCCCAGCCTCTTGATTTTACTCTAGATCTCCAGCTTCAGACAGGGCCCTTACCATCCAGGGTGTTGGTGGGAGCATCCTGACAACTGGCTGAGTCCCTGTGGACATTGCAGGCATGATGAGAATGTATTGATTCACGCAACACTTTTTGTACCTCGGACATGCCAAGACTGCGCTTGCTGGTGGCAGTACAGCAGTGAATAGGATAGGGAAGGCCTAGGAGAGGAGGAATTGGGCTCTTCACTGTGAGATCGGCAGCTTGAAATGGAGACTTGCCCAGAAGAGCTATATGCACGCACTTCTGTGGTGGACCAGGACACGTCAGCTATCTAAAAAATGGGGTCTGTCTACCTCCTTCCCTCTAGTCTGGGAAGGACAAGTTTTCTTCCAGCTGAGAAGATTAGCAGTCAAGGAGCTCTCGTGTTTCTTAATTTAGAAAATAGCTCTCTTTAAACATAGTTATCTCTTATAATCCTAGAGCTAGAAGCAAGCATTGGGTCCGGCTCCTTGCTTCTAAGAAGGCAAAGTTTACAAGTAACCACCTGCCTTGGTGTTCTGTTTTGTTTTTTCCTTTCTGAGGCTCTTTTCTTCCCTCCCTTACTTCATCATTCTAATTGCTCAAGCTGTGTGTTTTCCTTTATAAGGTAGAATCACGGAGAAGTTAAGAGCCTAGGCTTTAGGGTCTGGGTTCAAATCCCACCTCTGCAAGCTTCACGGATATCTCCTTGCCTTGTGGGAGTAAGGGATAGAGATAAGATACGTAAAGTGCCCTGGCACATAAGAGGGGAATAAAAAAATGTGGTTTAAGAAAGATCACAGATCCAATTACTTGGCCTTTTGGCCAAGATCAAGTATAGAAGGATCATAGATCCAGTAAATAGAAGAGCTGGTCCTGGAACCCCCAAATTCACTGGTTTGCAGTTCAGAGCTTCCTACTCACCAGACGCAGACCTTTTGAGAGACTGTCCCTCTCAGTATCAGCCTCTTGAGAATTCCATATCTACCTGTGTCTTATGAGGTCAGCAGGTCTCTTACCCTGGTTCCAAGACTGCTTCTGGGGGAGAAGCATCCGCATCACCTGGGAGCTGGTTAGAAATGCACAGATACCCCTCCCCGTACCCACTGAGTCAGAGCTGAAGGGGTGGGGCCTAACAATCTGTTTTTGCCCTCCAGGTGATGCTGATGCAGGCTCAAGTTTGAGAACACAGCTGTAGCCTATCTGACTTCCAGGTGGGGTGAGCACTGAAGGTTACCGGTCTACCTTCCCGCCAGCCAGCCACGTGATAAGGGTGGGGTCATCGGAGAGGGTGGCTGTCAGCTGGAAGACAGAGAGGACTCTTATTTTCCACACTGGAAATAAAAATCTCTCTTAAGCTCTGGGCTCTCCTAGGACCGATGTCATACATATGCTGCCTTTATGGGGAGCACCAGGAAGGCCCCTACAACACATCCGTTACGTAGGTCCCTAACAGTACACTCAGGAAGCAGTCACTCTTTGGGGCAAATCTTCTCCCCCTTGGCCTTCTCTTAAGATGTATAACAACTGGTTACTACATTTTCCTTTTACCTGAGGGACCCTGGGCCGTAGGAGAGCGCTAGCCGAGACCTGGGTCTGCTTCTCTTAGGATGAGGAGGCGAGCCAGAGGCTGGACTGTAGCCCTTTGGAAGGGGTGGGGGAGGGCAGGGAAGGGTTAAAGAGGGAGTGGTTAGGGACTCTGTGGCTGCTCTGGGCTCTGCTGGTGGGTTGGGGGAACCTGCCAGAGGCTGGGAAAACAGGCAGGCCTGGGAGCAGGTCTGGGACCTGGTGGGGGCAGGGAACACAAGAGTGCTATTGTGCTGGGGGAGCTTGGCAGGGGCCGAGATGAAGAGAGGTTGTGTGTGTGTGTGTGTGTGTCGCTGGGCAAGAGACCCTGTGGTGAGAGGGGTCAGAGAGCAGCCCTGACTGACTCCTGGGTGTAGAGGGAAGTGCCAGGCGAGAGAGCTCAGCCTTGTTAGCCTTGGGAGCAGCCTGCAACTGCGGTGGCCTCCTGTGCTGTCCAGGCCTTCTCACCCTGGAGGCCACTTGGAGAGGGAGCGGAGGGCACTGTCAGCAAAGGGAGGGCTCCAGCACTTGTGCTTGGCAAAGGAGTTTCTCGGCTACGTTGCTTCACAGCCCAGGTGTATGCAAGGCAGGGGCAGCTTGCTGATTTTACATGAAGAAACAGGCCCAGAGATGTTTGGTGACTAGCAGTGAGTGGAGTAAGAGTGACTGGGGAGGGGACTATAGCCTTGAAAATTTTGTGAGGTGAGTCTCTGAGTGCCTTCTTTGGGCAGAGGCTGCTGTAGGTGACGGTGGCACTTGGCCCCCACTCCCCAGGCTCCCTTCACTGTGGCCTCCGCTCCCTCGTGGCTGGTGGCCCTTTGAAATCTACTTGGACACCCAGCTGGTCTGGGCAGCAGCCCTGCCTCCCCAGGAAGTGAACTTGGGTGGGCAAGCAGGGGTGTGGTTTCACAGAGCATCAGTGTTGCAGGTCCCCTAAGCCATCCGGCCTGTCACACTTACAGATGAGGAAGCCATAGTTCTGTCCTGCCCCATAGAAACTATGTTCCTGCTCCTAGGTGTCCCAATGGATAAGGGAGAATCGGACCCTGGGCCTGGACTTCCTGGAGGTTGCTGTAAGGCTTGCGAGGGTGGGGGATAAAACAGGGTGAGGCTCGTGTCACAGCGTCCCCTGTAGAGATGTCCACAGGACATAGAAGGCCTCCCTAGGGTGGGCCTTGGCCCATCACAGAGTCAAGACTTGTGCCCCCCGGCCCTGGCTCCCTCAGAGAAGGGCATGCTACTGGGAAGCATGACGAGGAAGGTCTTTCCCTTAAATTCATTTCAGGAGCTATTGCTCCTTCCCAGCTACAGACTTCAGAACCTTACCACAGCCTTAACGCCGGCACTGCTCCTCAGGCGTCCGCCCGTCCAAGTCAACTAGGCAAAACTTGCCCAGGTGTGGCTTCGTAGAACAAGATAACAGTAGAGCCCTGAGTGAGGCCTGCATTCAGGTCACAACTCTCCTACTGGCTGTGTGACCTCGGGCCAGCACTCACACTCTGAGCTAGTTGCCGCATCTGGAAAGCATCTGGAAGCTTCATGCAGTCACTCTGAACACTTTGAGAGCCTTCCGTTAACGTGCTGGTGGGCTCTGTGGGAGATAAAAAGGCACGTTGACTTGGCTCCTGCTTTGAGGAAGCTTCTAGTTGAGAAGCTCAATGTCAGCCGGGAGGTGGTCAGTTCTGTAAGAGCGAGATGAGTCCCTGGGGATTGAGGGATGGCATTGCGTTGGGCCTTGAAGGATGGGCAGAATTAATTGGGATGAGAAGGAAAGGGTGCCTGCGGCTAAAAGTCTTTCGTACCATCACAGAAAAGCAATGTTTGTCACTCCAGGGCCCCTCCATGCTCTGTGACACATCCAGTCCTCTGCAAATGCTGTTCCATTGCCTTGGCCATCTGACCATCTTGGAAAACTCAGCTCAAAAGTCACCTCCATCCTGTCTTCCTTTGGGTTCTCATGGCACCTTGTACGTCTCTCTGTTATTTTACCCGCCTCACCATGTTGTTGCAGTGTGAGCTGGCCCCAGGAAGCCCAGGGCCCGGTTGAAGGAACGACAGGTAGTGGGGCCTGCTGGAGTGGTGCCTGTGAAGGGGAAGTGGGTTCAGACAGGTGGCCGAGGAGGAGCACAGGGGCAGCGTGTCAGATGCAGAGCCTCAGTCGGGGTGAGCAGACCGGAGCTGGGCAGGGGTGGCCGGGGAGCCTGGCTCGCCCATGCCAGGTTCTCAACAGCGGTATTTTTCAGATTTGTTTGATACACTTAACATCTCCACCCAATACATATTCCACAGCGTAGGACTTAACTCACATGCAATGCATTGTGATATTTACTGTTTTATTTCATTTTTTAAATGCTGGAGAACACTGTGGGGCCTCCCAGGTGCCCCAGTCTACTACTTGACTGTTCCACTGGGGGCTGTGGAAGGTCGGGCTAGTGTCTTGGGGCTAGAGGTGGGGGTGGTGGGCCAGCCAGACCCAGCCACCTGGCTCCTGTTTTCATCCAGGGCTCTATTCCACCAGAGGCCTAGGGAAGGATGGATCAGGGGCGGTTCTGCATCAGGTTCTGTGTCTGCAAAGCCTGGCCTTTCTCTTGGCCAAGATCAGTGAGAGCCACAGAAGGCCATTGGCAGGGACCGGGCCCGGCCTTGCTTTGGAGGTTCAAGTCCTGAGACTAGAGGAACCTCCCCTGCCTGTCCTGCCTGAGCTGTGGAGATGGAGGCAAGGGTTGGGAGCAGCCCAGGTGACATCGTGAAGAGGGAGGGAGATGCAGAAGCTGCAGCGCAGCCAGAGCCATGTCCCAGAGAAGGCCTGGACTCCTGGCTCAGCCCCATCCTCAGTGCAGAGACAGGCTCAGAGGCACTGCAGCTCTCAGTCTGCGGGGAGGCCCTTGTAGAGCAGACAGGGTGATGTGACATCCCTTTCCTCGCTCCCCCTCCTGTGCACTGGCTGGGTAGGGCAGTAGAAAGTTCTGGGGACTACATCCCACTCAACCACAGCTGGTTCTTAAGCTCAGCTCTGCGGTTCCCTCTTTTCCTTACTGTGGCGCCTCAGGCCAACCTCTGCCCCTCTCTGAACGCCCATTAGCCAGCTTGCTCCTGACCCGATTGAGCCTCTCAAGGGGAGACAGGAGCCGGTGAGTGTCTGAGAGGCAGTAGTGCTGTGGCCCCGCTATGGCCTGCAGGGCCCTGCTGGTGGCCCAGGTACGGTGGGGGCTCCTCCAAGTGGGAGTCGGTGTCCAGACTCCGAACTCAGGGAGAAGAAGCTTACACTTCTGCATCGTGGAGTGGGGCGGCAATTATCTCTTAGCCTTGCAGAGAGAAAAGGCTTGGGGTTTAGTCCCTTGAGAGGAACAGTGTTCTGATACAGGACTTGGGCTGAAAGTGAGTGGATGCAGCCTCAGAGGCTTTCCTAGGACAGGAGAGCTCTCTAGGTGTTCTCCACAGAAGGGAAGAGCGGAAGAACTAGGGAAAGTGGGCAAGACTTTCCTCAGGTTGTATTTGTGGCCGTAATGGGTTGCACCAGTCAAGAGAATGGATCAGCCATAAAATTCCCCAGTGATGTGGGTGCGGGAGAAATAGTTCTGTAAGTTTAACTGGCTTTCCCACGGTTGCATAACCTGGAAGGCAAACCTTGAAATTTGGGTTTGTCTGAATCCTAAACCTGCCTTCTTCCTTCCTCTTTAGCGCAGTCCCTTCTGTGGTCCTCAGTGCTGCAGATGAGGGTGCAGCCACGTGGAGTGTGGGTAGGTTGCCTGAGTGGAACCAGGGAGGAGAGAAGGTGGGATCCACTCAGGCCAGCCCTGTGCTTGGCCAGATCTCCCTCCTGGCTTGGAAAGGGTACAGGGTGAGACAAGTCCTACATGCCTCTTTGGGGTCACACCCCCTTCCCTAGTTGCCTCAGGTAATGGCTGGCCAAGTCTTCCCTTTTTTTAGCCTCCTATTCTACCTGGCCGCCAGGTTGCAGTCTCCTTCCTGAAGCTTCTGTTGTGGGCCCGGCCTGCTAAGGATGCTCTGCTGCCCTGGGCGCCCTCTGTCTGGAGAGGCTGCTCAGGGGCAGAACCAGGGAAGAGGAGACGAATGTGAGAGGAACCCGAAGTACAGGGACAAATGACAGCAAAACTTGGACTGCAGAGGGCACCTGAGACTCAAAGAAGGGAGGTGACTTGCTAGAGGGCGTGTAGCTAGTGAAGGGCAAAGCCAGAACTCCCACCGACCTCCATTCCCTAGGCCTGAACCCATCCCGCTGCCCAGGCTGGGCTGTTATGGACATGCATTTATTAGCCAGCTGAAGCGAGCATCAAGCCACTTCTAAGTGGATTAATTTACACTTCAGGCTACCATTTGTGTACTCTGTTAAAGAGATGTTTGGATAATAAGGGGAGGTTCTATTGTCTTCTCAGGCAAAGTAAAACAACCAATGTTGCAATCCCGACAAAACTGACCTGGGAAGGCGGGGCACAGTGGCACTTTGGGAGGCCAAAGTAGGAGGATCACTTGAGGCCAGGAGTTTGAGACCAGCCTGAGTAACATAGTGAAACTCCATCTTTGCAAAAATTTTAAAAGTTAGTCGGGTGTGGTGGTGTGTGCCTGTAGTCCCAGCTACTTGGGAGGCTGGGGTGGAAGGATCACTTGAGCCCAGGAATCCAAGGTTACAGTGAGCTATGATCGTGCTACTGAACTCCAGTCTGGGCAACAGAGTGAGACCCTGTCTCCAAAAAACAGATGAACAAACTGACCTGTGAAGAAAGATCTCCTGGGCAGTGCAGGGGTGGGGGGAGGAGGAGGGGAGGCAGATAGGGTGAAGGGCAGGGAATAAGGGAGATACCCTAGTGTCCAAATGGCAAAGGAAGGTGAGCAGGCTGGGATCACATGCCCTGAACATCTGTGTTGATCCAGAGGCTGTGCCATCCCTTCACACCTAACACTGAGATCTCAAGACAAGGTAGGAATTGTCCGACTTACAAGAATCGTGAGCTCAAAGAGAGCTGAAGTAACTTGCTGCAGGTCTCAAAGCCAGGAAAGGGGGGAGCCAGGATTCTAACTCAGGTCTCTAGCTCCAAAGTCTGTGCTCCTTCTGTTAAACTGGTTCTGATGCAATCAGCAGCCCCCCAGTGCCTGTTGCTGGCTGACCGTTGGTCAGTGTCGGAAGGAGAGCCATTTCTCAGTGTCGATTCACTACAGCAGATACCATCTTGGCATCTGACCCCTGGACCGAGTTGGAGACCTTGCTGAGTCTCCAGCCCCTAGGCTGATGCCTGGCACACAATGGGCCCTCAGAAAATAGCTGTTCAGCTGAGCTTCCTCGGGGTCGGTGAGGACGCCAGGGGCACAGGACGCTGGCCCTTCTTTGGAAGCAGATGAGGGTCTGGGTGCTGGTGAGGGGTTCCCAGAAGACCCCAGCCCTCTCACAACACTCAGCGTTCCTGCAGACTGTGACCACGTTGCGTGGATCCTGAGCCTGCACAGGATCTTGAAGCAGTGGGGGACTGCCTGGATTCTCCACAGGGAGAATTGCCCAGATGTGGCCCTGCCCTCCGCCCCCAGCTCAGGATCTAAGACAGATGGTGGCGTCGGACGTGGGCTCAGACTCTATCAGCAGAATGCATTGTGTGACCGCGTCATGCTGGATCAGGAAGTCTCACCTCGACAGAGACTAGAACAGGGCCTTGGAGGCTTGAACGAATGTCTGTCCCAGCTAGCACAACGCACTTTTGTGCTCCTCACCCTTGAATGGAGTCTTCTCTGCCTGGAATACGACAAAAATTTTGTTTATTTTCCCCACTAAACGAAAGTCTTCTAGGGCTGCAACTGTGTTTGCCCATCTTTGTCTCGCCAGCAGCGAGCACAGGGCGGTCAACTGCTGCTTATTGAATGGGTGAGTGAGGAGACAGGTGCACACCTCCTGCCTGCGGGTTCGCAGTGGACCGGCTGCTGGCAAATGGTGGGCTCTGCACCGGGTCATGCTCTAGTGACATCAGGGAGCTGGCTTCTGCCCTGCCAGTGGGGGGAAATGCCAAAACCTGCTCAGGCTGGTGGGGAAGCAGGGCTGCAGCCCTTTTCCATAGGAAGAAGTACCCTGTGTTTTGGCTGTTCAGACAGGGAGAGAGAACAGCTTGGTAGGACTGTGAGAAAGGGGAGGCCAGGAGGAGGATCTTCGAGGCAGCCCCAGCATGGCCAAGCGCATGCAAAGCACTGGGATCCCAGGACATGCCACACCAAGAAGACATGTCCCAAGGGGCAGTGAAGCAGCAGTCACCAAAAGGGACCTGGCCATGTCAGACCTGCCCAAGCTAGCCATGCAGCGCCAGGGGCTTTTTCAGCCTGGCTGTCAATTATGTTTCAGGGCCAAAGTGTGACTAGTGGGACGCTTTCCCAGGGACTGTAGGGGATTTCAGAGGGTGCTTGCTTTGCAGCCCTGCAACCACGGGACTATTTACCAAGAATCTGCAGCCCGGCAAAGATGGGAAGAGATAAGTGAGCATCTCTGGCCCAACACCCTCGGTGCAGAGAGAGGGAAGTATTTACCAAGGCAGGACTAATAAAAAAGAAAAAAAAATTGAATTTGTTATTTCCAAATAAAAGTACCAACGTGGACAGCACAGGAGACAAAATTTATATTACATTCATAGTGTTTTTATTTGGTTACTCTTGGTAGGAAAGCATGAGTTTTTCTTTGAACTTAGGGTCTCTAAATGTCTCAGTCCTGCTCTAAGCCCAGAGAAACGGCTTTTCCGAGGTCGCTTCAGGGAGACAGCAATAGAAGAGGGGCTGGACTCCAGCATCCTGACTCCTGACCCAGTGCTCTGCGCTGCAGTGACCTGTTGCATAATACTCAATAACAGTGGATTGTCTTCTCTTTTATGAAATTTCCATTTGGTCCTTTGCTACCGGCCAGCAGTCCAGTTGGTGGGAGTGATGATGTCGGTCTTCTGGGACGTCCGGTGGACAGATTTGCCCCAGGTTTCTGGATGCAGCTCCAGCTAGCAGAAGTGTTACAACTCCTTTTGCGCGAGGCACACTGACATGGGGGTCATGCAAATGCTAAAACAAGACGTTCAAGAACTGTTTGCGCTCCACACACGGACAGGGACTCTGCCTTCTCCTCCCCCTATTTTTGCCCTGGTGGCCAAGCACTGGGCTGAGCCCCTTCCCCCGGCCCGGGAGTACCCTTAGGCATGGAGGTAGCAGATGCTCGGTGGCCAGAGACCTCTGCAGAAAGAGGCGGGATGGTGGGGGCGTGGTGGGGGCCCGCGTCTGGCCACCTGGGTCAGCCACGCGCCCTCACCCCCGGCCCACCCGGCCTCGCAGCCCAGGTCCCACCACGCCGTGGAGCTTGCGGAAAGTTTTGCAGTTGCTTCCCCGCCCGCGCCAGCCGGGGAGCTGTGACGCAGCGTCTGGGGCTCCTGGCCTGGACAGAGAGGAGAGGGAAGGCGAGGTGGGGAGAGATTGGGAAACAGCAGTGAGAGAAAGCGCGCAGTCTGCGGTCCTCCTTGACCTCGTGGATCCTCCTTTCCCGCCACCCCCTTCTCTCCCTCCCGACGCTGTCTCTCCGGCCCCGTCCCCAGCCCAGCGCCGGCCGCGCCTCCGCCCCTTCCCCTCCCACGCTGCCCGCTTCCCTTCCCCTCTGCCCCTCAAACCCTCCTCCCGGGTTCTGCGCTCCTCCCTCCGCCCTCCCTCCGCCCGGCCTGCCTCCTCCCTCCTCCTCTCCGGGAGGCATCACTTCGTCCCGACCCGGAGCAGGACGCGAGCCCCTCGCGGGCGGTCATCACAGCCCGGCACCGGGGCTGCCAGCGCGCGCCGCGCCCGTGCGCCCTAGGTCCCGCGTCCGCCGAGCGCCGTGCCGCGGGGATGGGGCCCGGCCGGCCGGCCCCGGCGCCCTGGCCTCGTCACCTGCTGCGCTGCGCCCTGCTCTTCGGGGGCCTGCACCTCGGCCGCCCCGGCGCCCCCGGGGACGCCGCCGCCGCCCTCCAGGGTAAGGCGCTGCCAACTTGGCCAACTTCGGGGGCCGGGCGGGGGGAGCGCCGGCGGCGGGCCTCTCCCGACTTGTCCCTCCTTCCCCCTCCCTCTTCTCCAGAAGCGTGTGTGCGTGTGCGTGTGTGTGACTGGGTTTTTAAAAATCGTCGCCGCTGTTCTGGAAGCGGGGGAGGAGAGGGGAGGAGGAGCGCGCCTGGAGGTGGGGGAGGACCTGAGTGGAACCAGATGTGGCAGGCGGCGGGGGAGGGGAGCGGGGGCTCGAGCAGCCTCGGAGGAAGCGGGTGGGCTCGGGCGGACCCCGCGCCGGCTCCCCGGACCACCCGGCGGCGGCCCGCCCTCGGCCGGGACCCGCAGGGCGCGTCGGGGAAGCCCAAGGCTCCTGCCGGGGTCTCGGGCCCGTCTCCTCGCTGGGCCCAGGACTGACGCGGTATTATTGTTTTCGAGCTGTGCGTGAGGGTTCGCGTGCCCTCCCTGGCATCTCGGGGGTGTTTGTATTTTCTTTTCCACACTAAGTCTTCAAGGATGGCTTGTGGCGCGCGGCATCCGCACCGCCTGAACCGAGCTCTGTGAGGCAGTTTTGTGCCACCAGGACACGGCGACTGGCTGGGCGCCGCGTGCGTGTGCGTGTGTGCGTGTGCATGCGTGCGTGTGTGTGTGTGTGTGTGTGTGAGAGAGAGAGATGTGTAGTGTGGGCAGCTCTGGCCAGACCGCGGCCCTCCAGAGTGGACAGATCTTGAGCGGCAAAAGAGCTGCTAAAGATGCAAAAACCCAACCAACAGAAAACAACAAAAACAAAAACCTCCAGAACTGTGCCCTTCCCTTCCTGCTGCTTATTCAGGGGGTGACAGTGAAGTGTGGGGACAGCTAGATCCCTCGCCAAGACTGTGAGAGTGAAAGGGAAAGATCCGCTTCCCCTGGGGCTGTGAATAAAAGCTGGGGTCACCAAGGAGAGTGGCGACCGAGGCTCTAGCGCTGGGCCCCGGTGGGTCTTGCTTTCTGTGTAATTTGGGGTTGAGGTGAGTGAAAGGGACAGTCAGAGCAGTGTTTGCAGTTTTGTGCAAGGACCAGACAGCCCCCTGGAGAGTCTGGGGCCTCCAGCCTGGCCAGTGTTGCTGGGTTGGCCTGGTGTGACGTAGGCACAAGACACACATCTGCCAGATGGAAAAGGTGGGGCCAGGGTGACCCCCATTCACACCAAGTAGAGCCCCCAGGAGAATTCGTGACCCACCCGGAATTGAATGTTGGACAAACACAAACCAAGTGGTGACTCCCTGCAGCTACCCAGCTGTCCCAGACTGTCCCCCTGCTTCCCTGCATTCCTGCCGGTGGCTGGCTCCTCTGTGAAGGACCTCAGGAGGCAGGCAGGGTGGAGGGGTGGAGGACCGTAGCTATGCCAAGAGCCCCAGAGCACATTTTAAAGCCAGGCCCTGGGAGACAGTGGTGGCCAGAGTGCTGACTCGGCCTTTTCCCCCATGGAGCTTGACAGAGGGAGCTGGAAGTGCCTGGTGAGAGGCCCTGCCAGGGAGGATGAGGATGCCTGGAGCGTCCCCTCTGCCTACTGGCCTCTGCGCCCTGCCCTCCATGGGGCTGTGCCTCCCTCAGTGGCATTGCATTGACCACATCCGGAGGAAGCCAAGGTCTGGGTGGGAGGCAGCTGGGGTGGGGGTCTCCACAGCAGCTGTCACGCAGGAGGACGAGGTTGCTGCAGGTACCTTCTTTGCACGGAACTGTCCCCTCTGCTCCAGCCCCCGCGCTGCCAGCTTCCACTGGGCCCTTCTCTGTGAGGCCTGTTCAGAGCCTCTGGGCCAAATTCCTTGCCCGAGGAGCCCCCATCCCTTTCAACCTGGTGACTTAGGTGGTCACTAGGACAAATTCACCAGCACCAGGAACCAAATGGTCCCAGGAATGAGTGCGGGCCATGGGGTTGGTTGGGGGTGAGGCTGCGCAGGGCTCAGCCTGTGTGTGGGCGGCTTCCTGACCACCGGGAGGGGCCTGGTGGGCTGAGCCGATGGGCACTGCGGTGCCCCTTGGGGTGGCGAGGTGGCAGCGCCTTCTCCGTGTGCACTGGCGGAGTCCATCATTTCTCCACCCCCCTCGGAGTGACAAAGCCTGTCACTTGTGGGTGTTCTCTTTGTTAATTGCGGTATTTCAGCACTTTGGAACATTCCTGTTTGCCCAGCCTTGAGCCAAGTACATGGGGAGGAGGGAGGGGGGAGAGGGTGTAAGATGCATCCTCAGGGCAAAGAAAATCTTGTGGGAGAATGAAGTACCAAACATTTGACAGGGCGGGAGGCGGGATTCCGTCCGTGGGTGCTTGCTTGCCCAGAGCCATGCTAAACACTTCGTGTGCAATTTCTCACTTCATTCTGTGATAACCCACTGAGGTAGGTATTGTTGGGCCCATTTTGCAGATGAGGAAATAGAGGCTAAGAGATGTCTGATAATTTGCCTCAGGTCACACAGCCGGTAAGTGAAAGGCTGCGGTAGCAGCTGCTTCATGTCTGGGGGCAGGAGAGACCGCGTGGGCCAGAGGTGGCCGAGGCTCTGCAGAGAGGCAGGGAGGGGGCTGCGGGCCAGGGACCCGGCTCTTCTGCTGGGATCATGTGGAAGCTGGCTGGGCTGGGCTGGGCTGGGCTGGGCTGGGGAGACGCTTGAGTGAAAGAGGAAACTGGCCAGGTGCCTGGGAGGCCAAAATGGGAAAGTGACTTGCAGGCTGGCTGTGGGGAACCCTGGAGAACCCTGGAGGTTTCCAAGAAGAGGAATGAGGGGTGGGTTGGAAAGAGGGTTGCCGGGAGCCCAGGGATCAGGTCTCCCTCCCGGCTGTGGAGTGACGAGACGGGAAATCTTCCTGTGGGGAAGGACAGTCCCATCTAAAGGACAGAGAGGGAGGCTTCAGGTACTTGCTGCTGCTGCCAGAGTCAGCCAGATTCCCCGCACTTCCAGCCCAGCTTCTGGTGAGTCATGGAACTCAGAGCCTTCCTAGTCCCCTCCAGCCCCCCCAAATCTCAGGCTTCCTTGTTCCAACCTGCTGGCCCAGCCGAGCTGCTGGTGGTGCTGGGATCCTGCCTTTCCTCTGGGTTCACGTGTGTGAGGTGAGGCGCAGGTAGGAGAAGAGGGAGGCTGGGTTTTGGTCCCCATCTGTTCACGTCAGAGAAATCTTGGCCCTCTGGTGCCCACGTGACACTGTGACTTGGCCAGAGGAGATGATTTCAGAAGTGCCGTGCAGTTCTCAGAAGAATATTCATTTGAGTTCACCATTAATTTCAGCATTCAAAAGGGATCTCAGCCGGGCGCAGTGGCTCACGCCTGTCATTGTAGCACTCTGGGAGATCCAAGGCAGGAGGATCGCTTGAGCTCAGGAGTTTGAGAGCAGCCTGAGCAAGAGCGAGACCCCGTCTCCACAAAAGGTAGAAAAATTAGCCAGGCGTGTCATGCGCCTGTAGTCCCAGCTACTCGGGATGCTCAGGCAGGAGGATCGCTTGTGTTCTGGAGTTTGAAGTTGCAGTGAGCTACGAAGATGCCACTGCACTCTAGCCCAGGGAACAGAGACTCTGTCTCAAAAAAAATAAAATAAAAAAGGGATCTCATCGCATCCTCTGCCGTGTGTGCTGGGCCTGTGCCAAGCGCTGTGCAGCCAGTAGCTGTCCGCGTCTCCCAGCTCTCTGAGAGGGTAGCTCCCTTCCACATACCGGGAGTGAAGAGAGGACAGACGTTAAGGGAGTCGCTCAGGACCAGAGCACCGCACCACTGGAAAGTGGGAAAAGTGACATTCGAACCCAGCCGTGGCTACAGTGCCAGAACACCCCAGTACCAGACCATGCTGCGTCTCTGTCACATGAAGCACTGTGAGGGTGTTAGGAAAGGCTGGGAAATTCTGTTTTATGTTTTTCCCCCATAGCTCCGAGTCCCCTAGGACACCCTCTCCGTGTGTCCTCCTCAGAGGAATTCTGAGGAAGATGGTGGCGTGAGCCACCTTGTCACACTCCAGCGGTCTGGGTGCCTCGCACTCCCACGTCCCTGGGGGCCCAGGAGGCAGGGGCTGAGCCACCCTCTGTGTCTGAGGTGCCCCCACCAAGGAGGCATTGACGAGTGACTCGGGGTGCCCTCGCCCTGCACCCCAGCTTCCCTGAGGTCAGGAATTCACATTTGTCACTTGTTCATTCATTCGTTCACTCGCTCAGTGGACGTCTACCAGCCCCCGCAGTGCTGAGAGCAGAAATGACCGTGGCCTATTCTTCATCTGAGCCCACGTCCCCCTGCGCCTCCAAAGGGGGTCCCTGGATTTGGAGGGCCTGGTCTCTGCTGACAGGAAGTGTGTCTTCCTGTTTAGTCCTTTGTGAGATGGGGAGGGGCCGCTTTCCCATGACTGGTCCTATAAATCTGGGTGGGGCGGGCCGTTGGAGGGGTGACGCAGCTCTTGGAACTCACCCTGGGCACTGAACATCCTAGCTACTCCTCAGCTAGGGCCCGTGTCAGTAAAAGGCTGGCTGGGCAGCCGGCCACTAGTGGCATCTGTGGCCCCGGGGTACTGCCAGAGCCAGCTCCAGCCCCTTAGGAAACAGATTGTGTTGGCCCCCAGGCTGCACGCCATGGCCCCGCCTGGAACTCCTGGACCCCTCTGTGCCCCTCCCAGCCCGCTTGGCTGGGCCCAGCTCTCCGCTCACCTCACCCTGCCCTCTCCTGATTTCACTGTCTCGGTGCCTTCCGCCCTCCACAGCTCTGGCTTTGTTGCTAGAAGAAGACTATGAAACCTCAGCTGCTTCCTAGGTCCCTGGCCCCTGTGCCCTCACTCTGTCGTTCTCCCTGGTGCGTCTGCTCCAGCCTCCCTGGGCCCTCCCACCTCCAGGCCTTTGCCCACTGGATCCCCATCCCTCTGCCTGGCATGCCCTCCCCTGCCCTCCCTCCTGCCTACCAATGACCCTGCCTTCAAGGCTCAAGGATCCTGAGAAGCACACCAAGGGGGCCTGGTCTCTGCCTCTTGGGCTCACCTTGGCCAGAGGGGTCCAAACGCACAGACATCACCCACAGGGATAAATCCCAGACCCATCCCCTGACCAGGAATCGAACCCGGGCTGCTGGGGTGAAAGCACAGAATTTTTAACCACTAGGCCACAAGGTGGACTGGCCTGGCTCCTATTTTTATCTCCTTCTCAGGGGTCACCTCAGGAGGACACGTATAGGGAAAAACCACCGCCAGAGTCCCCCAGCCTTCCCTGACATCCTCAGGGTGTGCGGGAGGGTGGTCAGTGCCTGCTCAGCAGGTCCCCTCTCTGTGGGCCGAGGCAGGTGCACTTCCTCCTCCTCGCAGTCCTCCGGAAATGGGTGGCATCGCTGGGACCAGGATTAATGCCACTCACCAGCCAAGTGACCTCAGGCAGAGGCTCAAGTGTCTTTATTTGTAAGATGGGACAAATCACGCCCCCCTTGCAGGGGCATTGTAAGGTTCACATGCAAGCGAGATAATGAATGTATAAGACACATGCGTGGTACACTGCTGGGCACAGAACAGTTTCTTAGCAAAAATACTAGATTATTGCTATTTTTATTATTATTAAGAAGAGCAAACATGAATATCAAGGGAGCTCAATATGATAAACGCAGCCCTCAATGCACTAAGTCCTAACCACAACAGCTTTTTCTTTTTATCAAAGCAGGTCTAAGCGCATTACTTCTTGGTGACACTTCGCTAACTACTGTTAATGCCTAAAAGGAATCATACTTTTTCTGAAAGTAAAGAAAAAAAAAAAATCCCATCCTCAATTGTCCTAACCCCTCAAGCCCCTCAATATACCACCTTCCATCTTCCTTCCCCTTCATCGTTAAACTTCTGTATTTCACCTTCACGTAGGGTAGATGAGGAGCTTCCTGGGACTCTGGACTCACAGCGCTAAAAGGAAGACAGTCGCAGGCAAACCAGGGCCGTTGGGCATACTGTCTCCTCTGCTTGTGCCCAGCTGGGCTCCCTAATTACTGAATTCAGTGACCTTCCTCAGGCCTCGCCTTGCAGCTTGGATGCTCTTGATAGCCTCAACTGTGACAGTGCAACGCTCAGTGGAAAACGGTCAAACCATACAGAAGTAAAATGTAAAAAATGTGACGTCCTTCACCAACCTGCTCCTAGCAGTAGCCACAATCTGCTAGCAGGAGATTCTACTGCTAGAAGATTCACTGGGTAATCTCAAGGAAGATTCGTAGTAGTTGTTTGGGTAATCTTCCCATTTTTTGTGACTATGCACACACATAAATACTCCTTTTATCCAAGTAGGACCACATTTTATACTGTTCTGCAGAATAATGTTTATTTTATAATATTTTTAGAGATCTTTGCGTAACGAGCTCCAGGGCTGCCTCATTCTTAATTAACAGTGCTCAATATTCCATTGCTAGGATGTACTGTGCTTAAAAAACAAAACAAAACAAAACTGCTTCCCTATGATGGACACTTTTGGGAAACTCTTCCCCTGGCCTTTGTGATGCAGTTTGCCTCCACGATCTCCTGACTCCCGTCTTTCCTTCCATCCTCAGTCCAGAGCTGGCATTGCTACCAGATTTGTGATCCTAAAAGGCAGTTTTAATAAGTCTAAAGTTTCTGAATTTAGAATTTGAGGCCTTCCATGGTTAGGTTCTAACTCCTTGTGCGAGTCAAACTGACCTACTTGCCATTGCCCACAGATGCTCTGAGCCCAGCCTGGCAAAGGCTCTGTGTGGGCTTTTCTCCTGGCCAGGAGAACGAGCTTCCCACGGGTCTCTGACATTCATTCTAGAGCACACCTGCGGCCTTACCTGCTCACACCTGAGGCCTTCCAGTTGCCCTCAGCGGGAAGGAGACTTTCTCCGGCCACCTCTCTGTAGGGCCACTTCTTCCCTCCCTAGACTAGAAGCACCTCCCAGGCAGGGTCTTCTTATCCTCGCACAGTTTCCAACACAGTGCCTTGGACGTGGGAGCATTAAGTATTCTCTAGTTAATATTTGCTGAAATGAAAAAAACAGAAAGAAAGCAGGCAAGTGTTCCAAAGAGCTTAAAAAAAAAAATAGAAAGGCAATGAGGAGAGTTACCCCTCCAGAGTTTTAGCTAGGTCACAATCATGAAAAACATTTGGTATTGAATTAAAATAAACAGAAAAAAGTCCAATGGACTAGAATAAATTCCAGAGGCAGATTTAAACTGTTACAAGAACTTAATTTGAGACACACCAGAAACAACACACTAATGGGAGAAGGAATCTTTACTTTCAACGTTTTAAATGTTATGGGGCCAACTGGATTACAACTATTATAGAAAAAGAAAATTTAGTTTCGATTTAGGGCTGATCATACTTGAGAAAATTCAAATAGAAAGTTGTCCCATAGAAAGTGCAAAATCACTAGAAATGAAAGAAGTTAGCTTTCTTTAAATATTTCCTTAAACTAGTAAAAACAGAAAACTTAATTCTGGCAGAGCTGTGTGTAAACCAGTATATCTGACTAGGGTACTGTAAATTGGTTCAGTGTTTTAGGAGTCAGTCTTTCAGAAAGTATTCAAGAAACTGGATATGTAAGACTTCATATCTTTTGACCTCATAATTCTACTTTTGGGAATTTATAAGACATTAAAAGAAAAAATAATGTTCATAGAAGTGCTATTTATAGTAGCATAACAAATTGGAAACCACATGATGGACTATTTAGCTAACTTTAAGTGACAAATATATGGCAAATGTCACGAAGAAGGAAAGTTTTCATGACTACAAGGCAATCTTACAACATCATATGCGCACACTGGTAACAATTAAGTGAAGATGCATGCCTGATCTCTGACATTCATCTAATTCAATCATTCAATTTTTATTTTCTTTTCTGAGCTCTGAAAACGTGCCAGGCATGGTGTTGGGTGCCAAGGATACCATGGGGAGCAAGCCAGGTGTGGCTCCTGCCTTCGAGCAACATAAGTAGACTCAAATGTTCACTCATTTCATTTTTAGGTGCAATTTTAAAGTTCATTAAAGTAAGGTGGAAGCAATAGGCTGAGCTGAAATACAGACCTAGGAACAGGAACCTGTCTGACTGTAAAGAGACAGCTCTGAGTCAGACTAGCCGGGCTGAGTAGGAAGGATTCAACAGGAAACAGCCTTGCAGTCAGTTTGGTCCCCGAGGAAAGGAGTCTCTGGTGTTAACCCCAGAGATGTTTAACCTCATTTCTGAAGGACTTAAGGATGTAAGAGCATTGATGGTTTGGAAGGAGGTTGGAAGCACTGTTTATAATAGCAAAAACAAAATCAAAAATGCACGGCAAAAGAAATGGTTAGAGTAGAACACACAACGAAATGCAATGCAGTAGTGAATGAATGAACCTCAGCTATGTGCAACAATATGGGTGAATATTAGAGACATAATACTGAGTAGGGAAAAAAAATCCCTGAGGACACATATGGTATGTTACTCTCTCCCAAACCTCTGAAAAAGTTGAAAAAAAATAATACGGCGAGCACCCACATACTCTTCACTTAGAAGCATCAACTGTTAACGTTTTGCCACATCTGCTTGACCTCACTGTGTGTGTGTGCTCTCACATGTGTGTGTTTGTGTGTGTATGGTGTTTGATGAAGCTGTGAAAGTTAGTTGTAGACGTGACATTTCACACCTAAATACTTCAACGTGTATGGACTAAAAACAAAGATATTTTCCCACTTAACCATAATAGCATAATCATACCCCCAAAATATAACAGGTACAGTATTTTTTTTCTAATATGCTGTGTGTTGGATTTCTCCAGTTGTCCCAGTAACGTCCTCTATAGCTATTTTAAAATCCAGGATTCAATTAGGTGTCAAGTCTCTTTAATCTCCTTTAATCTAGAGTAGTTGGTTGGCCTTTTTGTCTTTCATGGCATTGTGTCTTTGAGGGCTCCAGGCCAGTTGTTTTGTAAAATGCCCCACAATCTAAATTTGTCTGATTGTTTACTTATGACTGGATTCATTCTAAACATTTTTGGAAAGAAGACTCCACGGCAATGCTGTGTCCCTCCCATTGTATCATGTTAATGTCAGTTTGTTCTCTTATTTGTGATGCTGACTTTGATCACTTGGTTCTGCTGATGTCTACCAGATCTCTCCTTTGCATTTAGTAGATGATCTCAGGAATTTAAACTGTATTCTTAAAAAAGCAAAGTTGTTCATAACAGCACCATTCGTAACAGCCAAAAACTACAAACTAGCCCCAAACTGAAAACTACCAAATGGCCACCAACAATAGAAGGGACAAATTGTGGTAGCTTCACACAGTTGAATGTTACAAAGCAATGAGAATGAACAATCTCCAACTACATGCCACGGTATGATGAAGCTCACAGATATACTGAGCCAGGTGCAATATATTTAGCCACGTGCCAGTCCATACCATATGACCCCATCTATGTAAAATACAAAAATAAATAGACAAAACTAATCCGTGCTCTTTGCAATCAGGGGAGTGGTTACCCTTAGTGGGAAAAGGGTACCTTTAGTGACCAGAGAGGGGTCCCAAAGAAAATTTTAAAAGAAGAGGTTCTATAACGAACATGGCAACTAGCTCATATAAAACAATGAGAAAAACACAGGAATCTCCTGTATTTTAACCTCCAGTAGTTTTAAGGCACCTGAGATCAAAACAGATAAAACTATAAAAAATACAAATAGAGTTCACAAAGAGGGAATACCAATATGTAGTAAACCTATGGCAAATGTTTAAAATCACTAGCAATAAGAAACACTCCATACCATCTCACCTCTTACAATAATGCCAAGATTGATGTGACAATATGTTCTACATAACATTATAATTAGGAAACTCTATTTACAAGTTAAAATAATAGCTATGGAATGATTAAATGAAATACGAAATGTGATGCATCGGGGAATAGTATACAGCCATTAAAATGGTTTTTACAAATATAAGGATACAGAAAAATCTTCTTCCTGAAATATTAACTACAGAAACAAGATTTGAAAACATCTGTGTATGTGTATGTATGTACATATACATACTTTATATTACAGGTGCGTAGATAAGATAAAATTTGTAGAAAAATCACACCAAAGCCTGGGTGCGGTGGATCACACCTCTAATCTCAGCATTTTGGGAGGCTGAGGCGGGAGAATCGCTTGAGGCCAAGAGTTTGAGACCAGCCTGGGCAAAATGGCGAGACTGTACAGAAAAAGAAACACCAAAATTTAACAGAGGTTATCTTATGTGCTACACTATATAATACTATATATTGTATTATATATTGTTTAACAAGGTTGATTGTAGATGAAGTTATTTTCTTTAAACATGTCTGTATTTTGGACAATGGGGTAGCAGCCGGCATCCTGCCCCAGTGCAGTCACGTGATCCCAGCTGCACCCTCCGCCCTACCCCAATACCGCCTGATAACTGGTCCAAGGTTGCAGCACGTGACTCCAGGGAGCCAATCAGAGCCTCTCCTGTAGCGGTTTTGTTAAACGTGGCGCACAGATACCCCTATTAGGGCTTAGGTGACGGAGTGGATCTTCCCCAACTCGCAGGTGGAGGGTCAGCCTCAGGCCTTGGCGAAGAGGCAGGGTGGGTGCACACCAGCGAGAGCTGGTTCTGTGGCTGTGGGGAACCGCGCCGCACTTCCCATCAACAGCCCCCAAGGCGAGCTGTGTTTAGGGACGGGCAAGGATGGCGCGCTCAAACGCTGCAGCACGTTTGCTTTTGGCAACGGCAGAGCACGAAATCCCATCAACACAACCGACAGGCCCAAATGCAAACCAGAAAGGCTCCAGTAAGTTAGGGGATTGACTTTTGGAAGGCTTCCTTCTTTTTAACAACTTTATAACGTTTCTCTAAAATGTTTGTGCAATGAATGAGACATGGAGACCACATTAACAATTAAGAGTGTTAGGTCCAGAGCCAGAGAGAGACATAGGAAGCTTCACGTGTAGCAAAATGCTGTTAATTGTGAGCATCTGGGTGCAGATTGGTGGAGGCGAAAAAGCGACCATCTCCAGGGAGAGAAAGCCTTGGGTTTATAGAGGGTTTTTTGTGCTGCAGAGATAGGGGAGGGGGTAGCTTCATCCTTATCAGGGGGAATAGGAATGCCCGGGTCGCTGTCTGTGGTCGAAGTTAGATTTATAACCATGGACTCTCCAGACTCCTGTGGCTTTTGTTTCACAGGCTTTATGATATTTTTCGGGTCCCCACTCTAAGTAAAGCTAACACAGAGCACATAAAATCTGCCACGTCAGTATTAGGTAATTCCATGCATCCCATATTTTAAATCTTCACATTCCACCATTTCACAGGTAAGGAAATTCAGCTACAGAGGCTAAGAGCCAGCCAGGATCACACAGTGAGTGATAGGGCAGGGACTGCAATCCAGGTCTGTGGTTCCCTGCATAGTCCTCTACAAATATTAATTACAACATAATGAACGAACGTTTGTGAACCCACCACTTAATCCAAGACAAAGAACATTACACTACTTATATCTACCTCCCTGTTCCCTCCCACCCAATCTCTATCCTGAATTTTGTGTTTATCCATTCCTTGCCTTTAAATTTTTAATTCTTGGAATATAATGCAAATAGAGAACCGTGAACAAACCATAACTATTCAGCTGTATGAATTTTCACAAACTGAGCACACCTGGGTAAGCAACGCTCAGATCCAGAAAATAAGAACATTACCAGTACTCCAAATGCTTGTAAACATTTTCCACAGGCTTATCAGTGGTCAGTATTTTCTTCCTGTTCATATCCTTTATCTTAGTGCCTGAGAAGTATCAAGATCTCTGTTTCTCTCATTGGCTTATATGAGCTTGCTCTGTTTGTTACAAATATCTTTCCCTGTTTGTTGTTCTTTTAAATATTTTATTTGGGAAGTATCTTTTTTATCACCTCCCCCCCATTGGCCTTTTTGGTAAGGTTTACAAGTGCTTTGGGTCAGACGGGGCTCTCCCTCCGCTGGCGTACTCACATTTTCTGTTTGACTAATCCTCCTTCCTCTGTGGGCCTTTGGCAGCACATCTTAACGTGTGGGGAACTGCAGTTCGCCAACTTGACTGAGGCTGCAAAATGACAAAAAAAAAAAAAAAAAAAAACCTGCAAAATATTTATATATATTTTCGAGATAAGAATTCATTTTTGTGATTGTAAAAATGATACCTATTTATAGTATGCAATTCAGATAATATAAAAAGTTACCAAAAAAAAAAGTTACCCAAAATTTCACCAAGAAACAACCACTGTTAACATTTTGGAGAATATCCTCTCAATTACCTTTTTCCTCCTCTCCCTTTCCCTCCCCTCCTTTCTCTCCCTGTATAAAACTTTACAAAGATGTTTTCATGTTGTTTTGTGGTGTTCTTCTGTCATTCGACAATGTGTCAGCCAACGTATTTCCACCCACCGCTTCTGCTGGTTGCCTAGGATTCCGCGGTATGGGTGTTCCATAACTCGTCCCGTTGGACATTTAAGTCATTTCTCAGTGTTGCTCTTAGAAGGATCGCTGTATGCGCCTTGGCACACTGCACCCCTTGCTCAGACTGGAGGACTGCTGGGCGTCCTAACTCAGGGTGGAAAGGTGGCTTAGCCCACATCAGCTTAACGCCTCCGAACTCACCCTGCTTCCTTGTTGGGAGTGTCTGCTCCTTGGCACCAGGATTGGGTGGTTGGTCTGACCCATCCATAGGCTTTCTCAGGAGCGCCTCTTTTCCAGATGTGCTGGGTTTAGTGTGGAACTCTGCACTTAGGAGTTGAGGTCATGCAGGGTTAAGTTTGAAACAAAAGACACACACACACATATATTTAATATCTCTTTTTAATTACCAAGCATGTTAATTGTAGAAAATACAGAGAGGAAAATAAAAATCGACAGCTAACCACTGTTCACACATAGGTGTGTACCATCATTCTGGAACCCTGGTGTGCCTCTGAATTGTCTGGGACTCTTGTTTACAATCCAGATATTCCCTCACCCCATAGTCTATAGCAGCAGGTGTGTTATGGGGCCTGGGCACCTGCATTGTAAACAAGCTCGGCGGGTGACCTGGACACCCAAGTTTAAGAGCAAGAATGCCAAAGTGTCTTTCCAGACCTTACTTGATTTAAAAGAAAATAAAAATGGGTCATACTATATATTCACTTTGGCTTTTTAAAAAAAAAAATCGGCAATAGAATATGAACTTCTATCTGTGTCTAAATACTCTTTGTAAGTTAATTTCTGTTGTCTGCATGGTATTCCACTGAGTGTATTTCTGTTACTCTGTCACCACATTGTTGAACATTAGTCCCCTCACCCATGCTTGCTATTATAAATAATGCTGTGTGGCTAAATCTTTGTATAAATTCTTAATTTGTTCCTTCAGTTAAATTCCTAAGATGTGAATTTAGATGGCTTTTGATAAAAGCTGCCAAATTCTTCTGCAGAAAGGTTGCTCCAGTGGGACTACTACTCCCATGAGCTCCCTTGGTGGGGGCAGTGGGGTGAGACCTTCCATCCCAGATCGGAGCCAGGCCTGCCAACCACCCAGCGGGCCACACTGGGCATAGCTCCTGGCTCCCGCTAAGTGCTCGGTAATTATTCTGTGTGGTGGACAAGAGGAGTGTTTTCTCCACCAACCAGATGAGGACACTGAGGGATGGAGGAGTCAAATGACTCGCTCAAGGGCAGGAATTCAAACCCAGCTTTGAATCCAAAGCCTGAGCTCTCCTAACTACTCTGTTGATTTTTAATTAATATTAGAGAAGGAGAAACTGTGATGTTTGTGAGAGCAGTTACTTCCCTTACGTGGTCCCAAAAATGCACAGAAGAAATCAGGAAAAAGGAGTGAAAGGCTGGGGAGAGAGAAGTAATTTGGGGGGACCCTCACAGACATTCCTTTGGTGTGTTATTGTAGTTCCTCGTGACATCAAAATGGTGGTGGTGGTGGGTGGGGTGTTGTGCGTATGACCCTTTGTGTCTGTCTAGGGCAAAGCAACTTAAGCTCAACAAACACTTACCGAGCACCGAGTCGGGTTCTATGGGAAATACAGTGAGATTTGGCTCCTTTGAAGATCTTAGGATCCCCCGTGTCTCCCCTCCTTCAGTTTTATTATTCTAGAAACATTATAATAATATAAAAGAAAGTTACCCATAATCCCAACCTCTTGGCACAACAAATAGTGTTTTGTTTCCCTTATTCCTTCCTTATTGTCCATCTACATCTGGGTTTTTTGTTGTTGTAGTAGTTTGTTTTTTTTTTTTTTTTTTTTGAGACAGAATCTCAGTCTGTTACCTGGGCTAGAGTGCAGTGGCATCATCATAGCTCACTGCAACCTCAAACTCCTGGGCTCAAGCAATGCTCCTGCCTCAGCCTCCCTAGTAGCTGGGACTACAGGCATATGCCACCACACTTGGCTAACTTTTCTGGTTTTTGTAGAGACAGGGTCTCATTCTGTTACCCAGGCTGGTCTTGAACTCCTGGCCTCCAGTGATCCTCCTGCCCCGGCCTCCCAAAGTGCTAGGATTACAGGCGTGACCCACCATGCCCAGCCTACATCTGTTTTTAAAGGAGTTTATAATCTAGAGGATGTCGAACCTCTGCACATAAAACACAAGCTTGTCTTTCTACCTTCTCTAGTTGAGTACAGTTCAACATGCAGGTATTGAGCACCTGTTGTATTCTCAGCACTGTTTAATGAACTGTTTAATGGGGAGACAAGCCCCTGAAAGGATCACATGAATATTCCTGGCAGATCTCCCCAGTAACCTGTGAAGGGGCAGGGAGGGCATTTTATAATTCAGTTTATGGGTAAGAAAACAGACTGAGCCCCTAAGGTCATTTAGGTTGTAAACGATAGAACTGGAGCCTGCACTCCCAGGCTGGACCTCCCTCATGACTGCCCAGGTCCCGGCGAGGGTCCCAGGCAGACTCCTTCTGTCCTAGCGTCTGCCAGGACAAGGGGTGTGGGCGCTGCCTCACCTCCTTCCACACTTTTCCTTCCAGCTGCGTATTGTGTGACCTCATTTTCCCTTTGCAGCTTCCCTTGGAGCTTATTTCTGCAGAACCAGAATGTGGCTGGGAGAGAGCACACCCGATCTGCCCTGGCCCTCGCAGAGGCCCCCCCACTTTTCCCGGACACACCCTCCTCCTTGCATCTCCCTTCTGGGAGACCTGAGGAGGGGTCCAGAAGTTCAAAGACAGAAACAAACGATGGTTGCAAGGGACTGGGCACCCACGGGAATTGGGGTTGGGAGGACTCTGCATCTGGACTGTGGGTTTATTTTTCTTTTAGTTCTTCTGAAGAGCAGCTTAAACATTCAAGTGCTTGGCCTTATTTCCTCTTATCGTGTCTTCTTATCCAGATCGCAGTGTCTGCTAAGCCTGGTTCCCAGGCTCTCTGCTGTGAAACACAAAACACATTCCTGAGCTCACTGTCCCAATCTGGGCAGAGGCTCTTGCTTAAATATCAAGAAGCAATGGTGGCCTTCCCTTACTGAGCGCTCACCAGGTACAGGGTGTCAGTGAGCACTGTTTTTCTTAATCCTCCCAGAAACACGTGACACAGGTCTTACTGGTGTCCTCCCCAAATTGAGGCTCACAGAAGTGTGACAGCCAGTGCAAGGGCCCAAGGGCCCAAGCAGGGATTTGAACCTGGGTAGGTCCAGATTCTAGAGCCGCCCTCCCCAGCCCTTAGCCACAGTGCCTTCCGGAGGTGTGGGAAAGTCCCGTGGACTTGCCCTTGCAGAAGGGGACAAGTGTTTAATGTTTGGCCATAGTTTAAGAGAGATCCTGAAGGTTCCCAAGCAAAAAAGATTCTAAATTCACTTGACTTTAAAGAGTGTCACGCTTTGCTTTTGCAACCAAACAAGTCACCCTTGAATGTTGCCATGTTGGAAGGCCAGGGAGTTGCCACTGAGTAGAGCAGAAGCTCATCATGAGACGTGTCATGATTTCTCAGTCACATTGTGCTGTGTTGCAGACTCTTCTCGTGTCTCATGTGCAGCCTGTCACAGGGACGTTATGGTTCAGGGCAGTAGACCTAGCCCCCAACTTTTTTTTTTTTTTTTGAAATAGGTACAGCCCTCTGGTCATTCTTAATAGAGCCCAGGATACTGAAGAATGTTTTGCTGCTCTGAGAGGAAACAATGGTGCAACCCTGACAATGTATGGCCACTCCCATTCCACCTGGGGGGAGGGTGGCAAGCCGGTGAGCCCACACCCAGGGGGGCAGCTCCACCCGCCTCCTGGGCCTGGCTCCCTGCAGGCCCGCTGCCTCCTGATGATTCCGAGAGAAGCTGGAAATCCACATTTTTACGTGAAATCTCTTGAGTTCTAAATGTTGGCTCACTTTCCTTTTACACACCCTGAAGTCCAAACACAGCTTGCCTGTTGGCTGGCTATCAGTTTAAAATACCTGGGGTAGTTGTTTGGTGTCAGCTCTGGAATCTGTTTTCCCGGCCTTCCAGCCTGGCTCTTCCCGTTATTGTTGTCAAGATGTTTAATCTCGCTGTTATTTAATATCTCAGTGTCCTCATGTGTCACGTGGAGATAAGAATTTTCCCTATTTCTGAGGGTTGCTGTGGGGGTTACTGAGAAAGCCTCAGAACCCAGTGCCGGGCACCTAGCAAGCACGTGGTCAGTGTTAACTCCAGTCAGTGTTTGTGTCTCCACAAGTGCAGGGTGACCGTATGTCCCAGTTCATGCTTGTCGTGCTGGTGTAATTATTACTGACTCCCCATTTCATTCTCAGTATTGGACAGTACCTTATGTGGCCAGCCTGTATAAGCAAATACTGGCATTGTGCTGTTTAGGACTTCACCAAGTTTGAGACCTAATAAACAGCCCATGGTTCCTTCTGGTTGTTTCAGCCGCCTTGGACAAGTCACCTAACCTCTCTGTGCTTCAGTTTTCACATCATAAATGACTGACAAGATGAATTCTGAGATGCCTCAGTTCACATTCATTCTGTCATTTGACAAACATTTATCATGAGTCCAAACTGTGCCGGGCAAAGACGCCCAGAACATGGAGAGGCCAGGGACAGAACCTGGGTCCCCCACAGACGCCTGGCCAAGGAGGACCTTCCGTGCAGGTTGGTGGGAATCACTGCCCTTTTTTTCAAGTGTTACTTGAAAGTCTGTTACCAAGAAATGGAACTGAATGTTAACATTTTAAACCTCAGTTTCTCACAAATCGTGACATTTCAGTACAATTCTCTGCACATTTCTTTTGTGTGTGTGGGTGTGTAAATTTTTTGTTATTTAGAAAACTAATATAAGTGTTCATTATGGAAAATTGTAAATTACAGAAAGGGCCAAAGATTTTCTTCATTTCTGTTGATTCTGCAGTGCGGGAAGGCTTCTAATACTTGATGTTCCCTCCACCTACCCATCCACCCCACACCTCTGTGGCCACTTTGTCCCAAACTACATTTTTAAAAAAATGCTCTCAGGGCCCAGTGCGGTGGCTCTTGTCTATAATGCAACGCTTTGGAAGACCTAGGTGGGAGGATCGCTTTGAGGCCAGGAGTTCGAGACCAGCCTGAGCAAGATAGTGACATTCCTCCCACACATGGCACCCCCTTACAAAAAAATTGTAAAATTAGCCAGGTGTGGTGGCACGCGTTTGTAATCCCAGTAATCTCAGTTACTTAGAGGCTGAAGCGGGAGGCTCTTTTGAGCCCAAAAGTTTGAGGCTGCAGTGAGCTATGATCGGCCACTGTCACCGGCTGGGTAACAGAGCAAGACTCTGTCTCTTAAAACAGAAGTGTTCTCCCCAAATTTGTGTGGGTGTCTCCTAATAAATTCACATGCAGTCATCCTCCATCAGCCATGTACGGAGTCCTAAGCCGGCGCTGCAGGCCGGGGCTCCAGATGGGCTCTTCCATCAGATTTTAGGAAGTGATATGCTCACAACTCCCTCCCACAGATGAAACAAAAGTGTGGCTCTCCAGAGGACTTTGGGACCTGATTTGTTGAGTAGGTGGCCATTGCTGTTGGTGATATGATCCTTGCAAGGGTGCAAGTGATGGATGGCTTCGCCTGGCACAGCCCTGCCCCCACCCATGTGCGACCCGTCCCGTCCCTGAATGCTACCCTTCGTGGTCGGCTGGGTCAATGAGGTTGGATTGTGCTGGCTCAGAAAGCCACTTCCTGCCATGACCAGAGCCAGCCGTCGTTGTGTAAGTCCCCCCACGGGGAAGGAAGTGGCTCTTGGGCTGTTTATTTTGGCTGCGGGCTCGCAGACGGCGCCGGGGGCAGAGGCCACACTGGTTTGCTGAGCTGGGCTGGGCCGAGGGGGCACACTGCAGATTGTGGGGGGCACGTGGTGGAGGGGAGAGGGACGCCCCTTGGATCGGGGGAAGGGGACGCCCTGCGCAGACCCGAAACTCCCAGGGCAGGTGGGTCTCAGCGCCCCAGACCCTGGGCCCCGGGGTGAAAGAGGAAGGGGTCAAGGTGTGCTGGGGGTTGGAGGCGTTGAGCCACTTAGCCCCCTTCATCCTGCAAGAGGGCGCCTGGGAAAGGACTGGCCCAAAACACTGACGCTTTGCTCTAAGAAGACAAAAGCCAGCAGGGGATGAGATCAAACACCATTACATCGCAAGAGGGAGGCCAGGCCAGCTGAGGATTTGCATTCCCGGAGAACCCAGGAGCAGCCCCCACCCAGCACGCACCACCTGGGGTGGGGGCCAGGGCACCAGCAGAAGATGAAAGGGCCTTTCTGAATTTACTGGGACTCTCTCTCCCCACTACCCCCTGCACATCCCCCTTCTGGCATTTAGTAGGTGGAGGTGACAGTCCCACCTCTTAACCCATTGCCTGTCAGAGTTCGCTTTAACATCTTTCTAGAATACAAGATATCACATTCTGCAACGCGGGGATTTTAAGCAGAGAGAAAAGCATCTCTGTAAACGCATGGTGAAGGCAGCCTACCGCAGCTGGAGCCAGAGACTGCACGCACCGTGTGACAGCAACAGAGCAGCCGCTGGCTGTGTGTACAGTTTGGGCACAAGCCCTTTAAGCAGTGGGAGGCAGGCATTTGGCCTGGCGGGAATAGGGGCCTTTGGGGAGGAAGGAGGAGCGGTGAAAAGCAGAGGGCGGAGGCAGCCCACCGTAGCTCAGGACTTTGGAGGGGCTATTGCACAGTAGGGCCGGCTACTGCGGCTGGATGTCATTCCCCAGGTGCAATGGAACGGGTGCTCCCCTCCCCCCGGCCCAGGCTTGAACGTGCGTGCATGTACATGGACACAGTCTCTAGGCAGCGGTGGTGCAGGGTGGGGTGCTGGGTCCCCAGGCTTGGCCCCTTCTCAGGGCGGGGCTGGCAGCTTCTGCTGACTCAGGGACGTTTCCAGCCCTGGCCTCAGGGCCAAACGGCTCATTGAAAACAGCTGCTCCTCTTGGCTGGCGGCCGTTTGGGCAGCCTCTGGCTCTCCCTGGGATGACCCCTAGCCTCTGCGTGGCCTGGGGAGGGGGGCGCTCAGCAACTGGAGGCCACACTGCCATGCCCTCAAGAACCCATTGGGTCCTCCTCCAGGGCTTGGCAGCTGGCCCCCAGTCCCCAGCTCTCCAGGAGCTAAGCCGGGGATGGTCCCCGGGCCATGGATTCCTGTCTCCAGCCTTTGCTCCTGCGGTTCCCCAACTTGGAACACCCACTCTTGGAACAAGAGTCCTTGTCTCTGCTTGCGACTTTTAGGGTTATGTTCGACATGCCTCTCATTCAACACATATTTGTCGAGAGTCCACTGCATGCCAGGCACCATGCTAGAATTAACTTGTCATCTGCTTCCTTCAGCCACGACGTCTTCAACTCGCAATGGAGAGCGGCCGTCTTATCTGAGGTCAGACCTCTGGCTGCCTCCGCTGCTGGGCCGAGTCTGGGTTAGCTGCTGGGATAGCTGAGAGCTTTGCTCCGGAGGGACAAACCGTTGTCAAGACTTTGCACTCAGCCTCCAGACTCAGCCAAAGCATTGTGTGTACCTTTAAGACAGACGGGAAGGGAAAGGAGGCCTCAGTGACCAGCAGCCCGGAGGGAAGAGATGGGGGTTACTCAATGCAGGGTAACTTGCTTTAAAACCCGGTTGCCTCTGAGCACAGGAATTAATGTCCTGGGTGATGGATGACCTGGATGCCCGAGAAGCAAGAAGCGTGGACTACACATCAGAAAGATTCTTATCGCCTTTCGGTTATCTGGAAAGTCCGTTTCTGCCCAACACCTTCGCCCCCGACTGCGCAGTGTAAATTAGGTCTGTTTTGCACACTCGTCAATGTGGTGCTTGTGCTTTTTCACGGATTGCTTCGTGAGTTCTGCCTCTCCAGCCTCATTGTAAGCAGCATGAGGGCAGAGCCCATATCGTCTGATTCACTTTTAATTTCCCTGTAGTTCCTAGTACAGAGCTTCATAAATGTTCGTCGGGTGATGAGGAGAAAGGGCTGAGGGTCCAGCCTCCAGGCGCAGAGGCACAGAGGCAAAAGCTGGTCTGACAGGTCAGAGGGGGTCCTGGAGACTGGGACAGAAGCCCAGTGCAAACAAGCTCAGCAAAAAAGGGAAGGTAGGAGCCCATGTGGCTGCGAATGATCCTGAGGGAGTCACAGAAAGCAGGGAAGAGCTGCAGGAACTGAGGGACAGGGACCGGGATCGGACATCAGCACAGTGAGGACTCCCTTCCTCCCCTGCGATCACTCGGCTCTGCTCGGCTCTGCTTCTCGTTATGTATTTTCCCGTCATGGTAGGACACATGGCATCGGCAGCCCCAGTGTAGCAA